>JAQQSZ010003426.1:0-14447 GCA_028646595.1 Phalanger gymnotis
CCCTGAACCCTGGCCTTCCCGACTCTGAGGCTGCTTCAGTATCCATGATGCTCTGCAGCTTTTATGAACTATCTCGTGTAAAGTGGTAAAAGTATACTTTAATAAGGCTTGCTGATATTATGGGAATTAACCCCACCTCCTGTCCACCTCACAGAAAAACTGTGGAGGACGGTGATCGATGTCTGCGCAGTACTGCTAAAGCCTTATCAGAAAGGCACTTTATTGTTGTTGTCATCATCAGCATATTTTTTTTTGGAGCAAATATTAAAGTTCTTTCAATGATGAATTTCTATTACTTTATCCGCACCCCCCCCCCCCATACACACACACTGTAATCTGGAATGGGAAAGGGAAGACCTGGCTTCCATAATTCAGGTGACTTTGGATACTTTGCATAGGGAAGAGTGGAAAATATGCCCCCTTCTAGCTTCTAGACTGAATGTCAACTTCTTGGTGAAACTGGACTCTGAGAAACTGGGTTTGAATCTAGGTTCTACTATTGTTTGATCAGAAGAGATACAGCAATGAAAAGGTCTGGTCTCAACTCCTTCACTCTGCAGATGAAGAAATTGAGGCCTAAAGAAGAGAAATGGGGTCCTCAAGGGTAGCAGGACTGGGAAATGAATGCAGGTCTCCTGTTTCCAAATCGAGCATGTTCGATTATTCTGTATGACCTCTGTGCAGGGCTGGATTAAGTTTCCCATAAGCCAATGACTTTGATTGTGTATAGGCCCTTTGGCAGATGTAGTTTGCTAAGTGTCTCTCATTTCACAATGAAAAAGTATCAAAAAGTGTATCTTTGGTGTTAATATCTTTATGAAAGGAAGATCTATGTTGGCATGGCTCCCTTTGCCTCTTTGTACGAACACTGGGCCTGTCCTTGAGACATTTGAGTATAAATATATAAAGTTGTATAAATGTATTGTATGTTTACATTGTAAATATTTGCATTGTATGTATACATTAGAATGTACAAATCTGTTCGAGTTATGTATTTTTATAGGTCCTATAGTTTTTATTGGTCCTAAGTATTGTTCTGACTGTACCTGATGGAGGATGAAGCTTTGTGTGTGAGACCTGCAATGAGTCACTCTGTCTTTATGGGTTTTGGTTTCCTCATCTGTAAAATGCATTGTCTCGACAATGTGAGTTCCAACGTCCCTCCAAGTTCTCAATTATGGATCCTGTGATTTCCTGACTGTAACAGATGCTTCTTTTCTGAAATCATAGTTTTAGAACTGAATGGGGTCGGTGGTCATCCAGTCCACTCACTCTTTATGTTACAGAGGAGAAAATTCAAGCTGAGAGCAATTAAGTGACATATTCAAGGTCACACAGGTAGTAATAGCCAAGCCAGGAATCAAACCCATAGACTCTGATAGCAGAGAACATATTCTTTCCTCTGGGCCATACTTACCTGTTTCCTATCTTCTTTCCTGTTTTTGATATATGTGTGAAATTTTTTTAAAAAATAAACTTTTATTGGTACCTTCTGTTTTTACCCTTCTTATATTTCTCTTTGTATTTCTCATAATTCAGGAAATATTTATTAAACACCTACTGGGTGCCATACGTACTCAGCTATCTCTTTCTCATGATCATTCTGGTTCTTCCCACTTAGCATCATCAGCATAGGTATGATTATTGTCTAGGATGGCCTTTCATCTGGTGGCTGTATTGAGTAGGCAGGATAAAAGGGAGTGCATAACGAGAAATTATGGATGAATTATGAGGCCCGATGAATAAACAATCACACTTTTACCATATTGAGTCATAAATTAATGCCTTCCTATTTTTGATCACTTCTTGTTCAGTTGTTTTTCAGTCATGTCTGACTCTTCATGACCCCATTTGGGGTTTTCTTGACAAAAAATACTAGAGTGGTTTTCCATTTCCTTCTCCAATTCATTTTACAGATGAGGAAACTGAGGCAAACAGGGTTGAGCTACTTGCCCAGGGTCACACAGCTAGTAAGTGTCTGAGGCCAGATTTTAATCCAGAAAGATGAGTCTTCCTACCTCCAGACCTAGCACTCCAGATCCACTGTACCATCTTAGGAGACAAACCAGGGTATAGTCCCAAATACCCCAGAGAAGTCCTGGGAATTGAAAGGAAACTCACCAGATCTCCCTGTCCAACTCCTTCATTCTTCAGTTGATGGAACTGAGGCCCAGAAAGATAAAGAGACAAGGTCACATAGGTGCTAAGTCAGTTGTAGGATCTGAACCTATGTCCATCCACTCCTTTGCCATTGTATCACATGACCTAGAAATGGAGTTATTCCATCCTAAATGTATATATAATTGTGAACATTCAAATTGCCCTGCAAAGTCAACAGAAGGTTAGTCAGTCTAATGCCCAGATAAAGCCATTTTTAGCAGTCTAGACTTCCCCTCCCTACCAGAGAAAGAAAGAGTGAAACTAAATGAAACCAACCTTCGTCCAAAGCATGCATATTCATTCATCAGTCCAAATTGAGATGTAAAGGATGTGAGGCATGTAGACCCACCAGATGCTCCACAAAACAGTCACATCTGGAAACAGAATATGGGATACTTTCTCCTCTGGGAGAAGTAGTGTGGAATGGGGAAGAGAGTGAATTATTTTAAATATACTTATGTCTACTTCTTGGCTCCTGTGATGAAATGTTATCTTCATATGGCCAGGGACTGCTTGCTCTTTAAATGCTCAGAGCATAGCACAGTGCCTAACATGGTAGGAGCTTAATGAATGTTTGTTGATTGAGTTCGTGATGTGAGATCAGAGTTGCTGGGATCAAATTCTGACTCTGTTTGTTTTTTTTTCCCTGTGACCTTAGATAACTGACAACTTCTCTGGACATCAGTTTCCTCATCTGGAGAATAATGAGGCTAGAATAGACATCTTGGGTTCCACCCAGTTTTAATTTTTTTCTTTGTCTCCTATTTAGTTGACCTTCTGGCCTCATGTTCATTCTCTCTCTCTCTCTCTCTCTCTCTCTCTCTCTCTCTCTCTCTCTCTCTCTCTCTTTCTGTCTTTGTCTCTGTCTTTCTCCTGTCTCTCTGTCTCTGTGTCTGTCTGTCTGTTTCACATTCTATCTTTGTCTCTATCTTCCCTTCCCCCCTCTCTCTGTTTCACTTTGTCTTTCCCCTCTCTTTCTGTCTCTGTGTCTGTCTGTCTGTCTGTCTGTCTGTCTCTCGCTCTCTCTCTCTCTCTCTCCTTCCCTCCCTTCTTCCCTCCCTCTCTCCCTCCTTCTCTGTTTTTGTCTTTCTCTCTCTTTCATCAAGACATTGACTAGAATCCCCAGACTAACGTGCAAAGCCGATTTCAAAACCACAAGTAGGGGGAGGGGAGCTCTCCCTGCCAATGAAGAGAGCAGTTGCTGCATGGCTCAGTAGGCTTCCAGACCCTGATTCAGCGTCCATGGGCTTTTTCTTTAAGAGACGCTGTATTCACAAAAGTGCAGCCACTCTGCTTTGCTGTGGCTAATCTCATTTTTTTTCCATGATTAACAACCCGGTTCATTATGTTTTCAGCTCACGTTAAACTCCTCTTCTTAGAGTTTGGTAACATTTCTAGTCATTTCCCCTCTATATTTATCCATCCTGTATCTTTAGAAATGAGAATTTAAAAAAAAAAAACCTGTTCACTGCTCATTCCTAAATGTGAACTGAGGGACAGCTGATAAGAAAAAAAAAAATGAGAAACTCTAAACCTAATTTGGAGTTGGGAGGCCTGGATTCAGCTAATATTACCTGTGTGATTTTGAATACACTACTTCTTTTTTTCTGGACCTCGGTTACCTATCTAACTAATAGTTAATATTTAAACAATGCTAAGACGTGTATAAAGCACTTTGCCAATATTTATCTCATTTTTTCTTTACAAGGATCGTGAGAGGTAGTTACTATTATTAATCCCATTTTATAGATGAGGAAACTGAGGCAGGTGAGAGTTAAGTGACTTGCCTAGGATCACACATATAATAAGTGTCTGAAGCTGGATTTGAACCCAGGTCTGGAGACCTAATGCTCTATCCAGTGTGCAACCTAGCTATCTAATATAGAGAATGAGGGGAATTCAAAATTCCATTCATCTCTAAAGTCTGATAATCGTTTATCTCATTGAAAAGATGGCTGGTTTTGAAGTCAGAAAGAGCTGGATTCAAATCTCAGCTCTGCCACTTACTTTGTGCAAGGTTTTTTCATCTACATCTCTCTCAGGCTCAGTTTCCTCATCTGTAAAATGGGAGAGATGGACTACTTGACCTCTAAGGCCCCTTCCAAGTCCAACCCTGACATGTCACAATTATGATGCCTTTAGGGACTCCCCAGGAGGTGTCTTTCTGATGAGATCAGGCACATTCAGGGTGGCATGGCCATAGATAAAAGAAGCCCTTCTGAAGCATTGTAGAAGATGTCAGTTGTTGGAAGGTTCTTATCTATGAATATGAGCCCATAGTCTTAACTATGGCACCCCGGACCAGCAATAAATGATAGCAAATAGAGAGCTTTCCTATGACTCTTGATTTTCCCTATAGAATAGACAAGGTCATAGTTTTACAATTTAATTACCTTCATTGTGAAAGAACTTCATGAGATTTTGAGATATGGAATATTCAAAATGTTGCATACATTATATTGGTTGATTTTTCTTTGTGACAAAGGAAGGTTCACAGAGATGAAGAGGGGGCAGAGAATAAATCTAGAAATGTCTAGTATTTTTAGAAAGACATTAGTAAAAAAGCAATTTAAATAAAATGCAGGGGGGAAAACCACAAAAGATACTCCTTAACCAGATAATTTATGTTTGATGGCGGTGGTGGTGGGGTCTTTGGCATGCCTAAAATCATCTCTGTTGCAGGCCAAATGGGCAGACCCCCACTTTGGGTTAGTTAGCCTAAGATATCTCTGTTGTGGGGTGCTGTAAGGGAAACAATCTGTACATTTCCAAGCAAAATCATTATCTGAGTAAAGATGTTATTAGTTCTAGTATTAACCCCGATGACATTCTCCAGAAGTGGCTCCTGGAGGCTTAGAGGTGACTTGGCATTCCTGGAGTACTTTGGGATTACGAGCTCTAGCCGATCTTACCAATTAATTAAAACGTCTATCACTCAGATTGTATTTGTTTAAAGCTTCCACAGAACTTTATCTACATTTATCTTATTTGATCCTCACAATGGCCCTGGGAGGTAAAGGGAAAGAAAACTGGTCTCTGACCTTACTAGGAAGGAAGAGGAATGCAGATTTCTAATTGGATGGCTATCTACTCAGGTATTCTCATTTTATAGATTTGGACTTGGCCCAGAAAAGAGGATTTGACTCCAGATCGATGCTTTTCCCATTGCACCCTGATGCTTCTCTAAGACTCAGAGAACTTTAGCTCTTTGGCTCATGGTTACACAGCCATATGTGGCAATTGGGATTCAAACTCAGGTCTTCCTGACTCTGACCTTTTTTTGCCAATATACCAAACTGCCTCTCCCTCTTCATTCCTTTTCAGTAAAGATTACTTCCTCACATCTTAATGGGAACTTTTCTATTGGCCCTTCATCAATCAATTGCCCCAACATCAATGCCACCAGAGGTAGTTAACTCCCCCAGAGAGAACTGTGGTGGGTGAGTAGGCAGGGAGTCTCAGCTGTGCCTCAGCAGGATGATTTGCCAGAGTCATCCTCAACGTTCAACTTGACAATGCCAACCTTAATTGTTTTCTGGGAGCGGTGACTGTTTAAAATGCTTCATCCGTATCAAATCCTCCTATCTGTGACTCAGAGCATCAGTCAGCTGTGAAGGAGGTGAGCCTTTAGCACTGTTCTGTGCTCTGTTGGGTAACTAGCCCACAAGCATTTAAAATTCTAGTGTGTGTTGGGTCTTGAAGACCATGCAGGGCTGGCTAGGTTACCTAATCCTGAACACAGCCCTCCTGGGGCTGGTGTGATCAAGCCAAGGGTGAACCACAGGTCAAGAGTAATCAATGGTTGCAGTTCCCTGGGCTCAGGTGACCTCAGACCAAGTAAGCCAGATCAGGGCAGACAAGGGCAGGAGAACATGGCCCTAGAGAAGCCCCCTTGTGGCCCCTTCTCCCACTGATAGCCTTTCTAGCTGAGGATGTGACTCGGGTTAGAGACCTCATGTTGGTAACAAAAAGCTTGCTTCCTTGCCATGAATCATAACAAGGTGATTAGCACTCCTCCCCCCTCCCCCCCCACACACTAGACAAGAGAAGGTGAGTTATCAGGAGGGTTGATTAATTTATATTTTCCAAATTCAGCATTTTCAGATGTTTCCTTGCTTTAAAAACAAGACAAAGATTCTGGATTATTTCTGTGTGTCCTGGACCCCTTTTGATAGTCAGTCTGGGGAAGCCTATGGCATTTTTCTCAGCATCATGTTTTTTAAATAATTGAAGAAAATGCTAAAGTTCAGCTACAAGTGAATAATGATAAAGATTTTTTTAAAAAATCCAAGTTCACAGACCCCCTAAAAATTATCCCCCTTGGGGGATCCCAGGTTAATACCATACAATTTAAAGTAAATTCATTTTTAAAAAGAAAAGAAAAAGGAGAGGAGAATAAAAAGAGAAGAGAGAAGAGAAAAGGAGAAGGAAAAGAAGGAAAGGGACGAGGAGAGGAAAAGAGGAGAGGAGAATTCACAGTAGATGAGTGATGGAAAAGTAGGTAGTAAAATGTCTTCCTATGTGAGCTTCTATCTAATCTCCTGTCTATACCTATTTTTCTATATCTGTCCCCTTCCCTCCCCATTCTACTTCTTCTACTCAAGAACCCACGTGGCAGAGTCAGAAGCTTTTGACTCAAATGCTATCTTCATTCGTTCTTTGACCAAGGACAACTCCTTGAATCTGAGTGTTTAGCTCATAATCCATAAAATGTGTGTGATACCAGCCCCAGATGCCCTCCCTGCCTCAGGGGGAATTGCTGTAGCACTGTGAACCTTCAATTCTTCCCTTTGGAAACCTGGTGGTGGCTCTCCCTCCACCTGGTTTCTGCTAAACCTTTCTCATGCCAACACCTGGACAAGATAAGCTGGGTTAGGAGTGAATTGGTGGGACACAATTTGGCCATGAGACTTCTGAAATGGCAGGGCAAGGCAGAAAGAGGCTTGTTCTTGAAGTTAGAAGGCCTGGGTTCCTGGACTGAGTCTGCCATTTCAGTAGATGTGTGGCCTCGGATGAGTCACTGCCCTTTCCTGAGCACCAGTTTCTTCAGTAAAAGGGGAAGAATAACATGTTTACCTCACAGGTGTGCTGTATGCAAAACATTATGTAAACTGTAAAGTGATCTACATGTGTGAGTTTTTGCTCGATCCAACAACAATAGTTAGCATTTCTATGTTGCTTTAAGGTTTGCAAAGTAATTAAAATATGTTGTCTCATTTGGTCTTCAGAGCAATCCTTTGAGGTGGGATGACAGCAAAATTACCAGATTTAAAGTCAAAGAACCTAGGTTCAAATCTTGGATCGACCAATTACTACCCATTCAACTCTAGGCAAGCCACTTAAATACTCTGGGTTTCAGTATCAGAAGGTGGATGGAGACAATGATTTCTGAGATTCCTTCCGACTTGGAATCTATGATCCTAAATTAGACCATGCACATTATGTGTGCAAGTGTACTGTGGCCCTGGCACGGGGCCCTTTCAAAATCCCTGTTATCTATTGGCTGATTCACTGTTAAATTGTAGGGGGTTTGGGGGGGAAGGGGAGAGGAGCCCTCAAGTCACTTTGGTCAAACCCTGTCTTCCTCTTCCTGCCATTACCACTTCCCCACCCCCTATCACCAGAGAGTTTTCTCTCAAATTTATTTTCTGGACAGTTGTCAACTCAAAATGGAAAGAAAGCAAAATGTTTTAGGGAATCACAGGAGCATAGCATAATAGATTTGGAGTTGGAAGCAATTGTAGAGGCCGTCTAATCTAATCCTTCATTTTACAGATGAGGAAACTGAGGCCCAGTTAATACTATATTGTAATAACATAAACAATATTAGAGGTGAGACTCGAACCCAGTTCCTCTGATTTCAGAGATAGTGTTCTTGTTATAGTCACAGCTACATAATACGTTAAGGAGTTCAAAGAGATGAACACTGCAATTAGTAGCCCACATTTATGGAGTACTTTGCAGGACACTTTACATATATTATCTCATTTGAACCTCACATTAATCCAGTAAGGTGGGTGCTATTTTGATCTCTTTTTCATAGCAGATAAAACTGAAACGAGGTAAGTTAGGTGACTTTCCCAGGGTCACAAAGCTATTAAGTGTGAGAATATTAAGATGATAAGTGGGGTTCGAACCTAGGTCTTCTTGACTCCAAGACCAGCCTTCTATCCACTGTACCATGTTGTCTTTTTACTCCCTTTTCACAAAACTGAGGCTTGCACAAGTTAAGTGACTTGTCCGAGGTCACGCTGCTTATAAGTGTCTGAGGTACGACTTTAACCTGAATCTTCCTAACTCCAGGTTCAAAACTCTAAGCACATATACCATGCACTTAAAGGGGATTTGCAAAGCCGCTTCCTAGAACAATAGTGGACCCTGTGATGCCGGTCCAAGTTTCCACATGGATAAGGAGGAGTACAGTAGCTGCTCATGTCAACAGAGTACTTCATGCCCATTACCTCCTTGGATCCTTGTAACAACTGTGAGTTTGCAGGACAAGCGTTATCTCTCCCATTTTGTACATAAAGGAAATGGTTCAGAAATTGGTAAGGAACTTTCAGGGGTCAGTCAAATCATGCTGTAAACAGCAGGGGGACTCAGACTCAGCTCATCATTGCATCTGTTGACTCTACCTTTAACTAGGGAACTTGCAAAGCCTAAAGAAGTCATGCTTTGGAAGATCCCTAAAACATGGAAAACCAAGGAATGAATCTTTTCCTTCAAAAATCTCAGAGGCAGTACAATGCAGATAGAGAAGTAGCCCAGGAGGTGACACACCTGCGCTTATGTGCCACCTCTGATATATTGATTCTATGACCGTGGAAGAGTTTCTTAACCACTCACTGCAGAGGAGGTACAGATTTATATTGGTAAAGGGAATTTCCTTACTGGGAGTTCCCATACCAATCAAATCATAGGTCTGACCTAAAAAAAAGATAGGGGCAAGGGAATGTCAATGTAGAAGAGTAGGATGGTATGTGGGGAAGACACTGTGTTTGGAGTCAGGAAAACTTGAGTTCATATCTGATCTCATATATTTACCCAGCTGTGTGACCCTGGGCAAGTCACTCAACTTCTGGGCCTCAGTTTCCTTATCTGTAAAATGAGAGGGCTAGATTCAAAGAACACTGAAGTCCCTTTTGTTTCTAAATCTACAGTTCTGTGATCCATTCTTGACATTGTACACTAAGGATTCCCAGTGGTTTAGAAATTATAACACTCCACCATTATTCATCTCCCCCCTAAAACTTCACTCCTTCCCCTTTAAAAAAAGTGGGTGACATGCTTCATTTGCTAAAAATTTATATTGATTTAAACACTGTTTTTGAGAATTTCATGACATCATTGTGAATTACTTGGTCATTCCCTGAACTGTCACCCGACAAGGCTTGAGAACCCCAATAACAGCTGTGACCTGCTACTAAGTACATTTGGTGGGAGCCAGCCTGCCAGCACATGAAAACTACCCTCCCAACCCACAGGAACACTACCAGAAGCCAGGGTTCTGCAAACTTCCTCATATTCTATGGATGTTTAGAAGGATTCCTCTTTTCAGTGGGCCTCCCTGTCTATCATTTCTACATAAATATACTTCACCCAGCTTGAGCTACCTTCTGGATACCTTCTGGGTGGACCTGCCATGCTTAGAAACTCATTGTTTTTTTTAAATAGTAAGACACAAAATTTGCCTACCTTTGAAGTTTGATAGGCCAATGGTTCTTAGTACTGATATTACATAATTCCTATTACTGAGAAAGTTGAAAACATTTGTGGATTTCTCATATCTGAAGATCTGATTAGGGAGGAAGACACATATATGGTTTAGAAGAGAGAGGGAGAAAAGAAAAAAAAAACAGAAGAGAGACAGGATTCTTTGGAAATAGAGCAGTCTGTTAAAAAAAAAAAAACCTTAAACAAACATCCTGTATGAGGCTAACAACCCAAGGGAAAGACTTCTTTGGCAAACATTGTTAACCAACAACTTAATGTGAATATTAATGCTGGAGCCATCCTCTCCCTTTACTCATTCTTTAATTCATTTAGCAAATCATTCATTCACTCATTTAAAAAAACCCTTCAGTTAAAGATTCTCCTTTCCATATCTATTCTTAAACAGTTACAAAGTATTCCTGTCTGTGATGATAAATCACAAAACATTAGTGTGATTTCTTATTGTTGTCAAAATGCAAAGCTAAAAGGTATTGACATATCCATTGGTTATTGTGAGAAAGATAGGTGGTAGGGGGAGGTACGCTTAAATTCAATTAAAATTCATTGTTATCATACTTTGGAGATACCCAGGATATGGAGAGGATGATGGGGAGACCACAACTGCCTACTGTAATGGAGTCTAACCAAGCATAAGAACTCAGAAATGTTGTCCTTTAGTGATGACTCTTTTGGGCACCAGAGATTCATTTAGGCAACTCCCATAATGTAGATAACTCCCATTGGCATTGATGAAAATTACCTGTGTAATGCTCCTTCCAGTCCACATAGAATGCTAGCCATTGTGGAACATTTTTTAATTGTAACCTGACTTCCAGAATTCTCCCATGGAAAGAGTTCTGGTCCTTGAATCAAAGGACTTGGTTATCATCTTCATCATCTCCATCATTATCATCATCGCCATCATCATCAATCTATTTTATTTATTTTATTATTTATTATTAATCATCATTATTACTAATGATAATAATAATGGCTAACTTAACATAGCACTTATATCATTTGGTCCGTGCAAAAACCCTATGAGGTAGGTGCTACTGTTGTCCCCATTTTCTTGATGATATATGGGGCTATGAGAAGTTAAAAATAAAAGGACTTAGGGTCACACAGCTGATAAGTGTCTGAGACAGGATTCAAACTCACATCTTTCTTTCTGACTCTAGGTCTAGCATTCTAACCATTGTGCCACCTAGCTGCATCTCTGGATCTACCCATGTAAATTTAACCTCTTAACCTCTTTTAGCCTCAGTTTCCTCATCTGTAAAATGGTAATACTGGAAAAGTCAATCATTCCACAAGCATTTATTAAATAGTAGGCACTGTGCTAGGTACTGAGTCAGTCAGTCCACAAGCGTTTATTAAGCTGGGCACTATGTAAAGCATTGGGATGGCAAAGGCAAGAACATGGTCTCTGTCATGAAGGAGTTCATATTCTAATGGGGCAGACAATGAATGACATTAATAAACAACTAATGGTATAAAGACATATGCAGTGTAAATGGAAGGTAGCCTCAGAGGGAGGCAGAGAGGGGCATGGAGGGAGGACAAGGGGTGGGGGACAGCCAGAGCAAATCCACAGGGTAATGACATGGCCTGGCGCATGGCAGAAGCAACAAGTAGTTGGCGTAGCTGAAGCTCAGAGTATGTGGAGGCTAGCAAAATACTAGAAAACTGGAAAAGTGGGGATGGGGCAGGGATGGGTTGGAGAGACAAAGAAAAAAAATAAATTATCCTTTAAGGTGCTTAGAATCCAGCCAGCAGCATGAAGTCCCTACATTGTGCAGGTACCAAGCAGATTTGAGGCGATTTGGGAGGGAAGGTGCTAGCAAGTGGGGAGGAGGGAAGATCGGAAAAGGCTTCCCATTGAGCCAAGCCACGAAGGAAGCTTGTGACCTCTGCAGCCACTTCTAGTTTTATATTAATGAGGCTTCACGATCCTCCCTTCCAAAATGAACTAATTGCCTTTGCCTCCTTTTTTCTTCAGGTATCTCTGTAAGGAGGAGGAGAGCAAAGAAGATCCACACACATTAACGGCAGCCTACTGACCCACCAGCTAAAGCAAAGAGGCATTCTTTTGACTTGGGCTGGACCCTTTGCCACCTTTGTCGGGGTAAATGAGGAATGGGCTTGTGATTATGCTGACGTCCCAGCATGCATTTGGTAGACCTGTGGTTAACTCGTTCCCTCTCCATGTGTCTCCTCCTACAAAGTTTTGTCCTCATGATACTGTGCTTTCATTCAGCCAGTATGTGTCCCAAAGGCTGTCTTTGTTCTTCCTCTGGAGGTTTAAATGTCACCTGTAGCAATGCGAACCTCAAGGAGATCCCCAGAGATCTTCCTCCTGAAACAGTCCTCCTTTACTTAGACTCCAATCAGATAACATCCATCCCCAATGAGATTTTTAAGGACTTGCATCAGCTCCGAGTTCTCAATTTGTCCAAAAATGGCATCGAGTTTATAGATGAGCATGCCTTCAAGGGGGTGGCAGAGACCCTGCAGACGCTGGACTTATCTGACAACCGAATTCAGAGTGTTCACAAAAATGCTTTCAACAACCTGAAGGCCAGGGCCAGGATTGCCAACAATCCCTGGCACTGTGACTGTACTTTACAGCAGGTCTTGAAGAGCATGGCGTCTAACCATGAGACAGCGAACAACGTCATCTGTAAGACTTCCGTGCTGGATGAACATGCCGGGAGGCCTTTCCTTAATGCTGCCAACGATGCTGACCTCTGTAACCTTCCCAAAAAGACTACCGACTATGCCATGCTGGTTACCATGTTTGGCTGGTTCACCATGGTGATATCCTATGTGGTATATTATGTACGGCAGAATCAGGAAGATGCCAGGAGGCACCTAGAATACTTGAAATCCCTGCCAAGCAGGCAAAAGAAAGCAGATGAAGCTGATGACATTAGCACTGTGGTATAGTATTGGGAATGATTAACTTTGATGCAGAAATTAGTTTTCAGTTGCATTAGACTGAGTGGTTTACTTCCAACATCCACTGTATACATTTAAGACTTTGCATTTTGGTTTAATTGAATTATGCCACTGTTGGACTTAAAAAAAAAAACTAACATTAAAATGATTTTAGTTTGGGTGGCCTACACCATAATTTTTCCTCTGGTGGTATATTCCTAAGTAAGCTACTATGTAAACATTAGTTAGATTCATTTCACTATTTAATAATGAAATTTATTTTTTTAATTTAAAACCAAATAAAAGCCTAACTTTGAACCATGTAAAACAGAGTAATTTATTGGACGGGGATCAATGCTATGGATCCACCTGCCTTTTCTATGCTCAGAGTTGACTTTTATGGGCCAAAACTCTATCATAATGAAAGATGCATTAATACACCTTTCTGTAAATCGGGGAGCTGTACCTGAAGCATCTACTGAATAAAGATTCTCTCTCAGTCTTTTTAAAAAAAGAAATAAATTTTTGTTGATAACTTTTGGCTTTTGCATTGCCTAAATGTCCCTCATGTTTCCTTCTTCCTATTTGTTCCCAGAGTGATTTAGCTATTTAAATACTGACCCACCAAAAAACATCATCCAAGATCTGAGAGTTTTTGAGCATCTACTTTTCAAAAGCAAGTCTATAGAAAAGGGAGCCTGGTGTGGAGGGGCGGGGAAGGGGGCCTGGATTTAGAGTCCCAGGACCTCAGTTCAAATCCTTGTTCTGTCACTTAGCTACATGTGTGACCTTGGACAAGTTAAATACCTTCCTTTGCCTTAGTTTCCTATCTGTAAAATAAGGAAATTGGAAGTCTTTTTCAGCTGTAGACCTCTGGTTCTATGACCTCTAACATTCCTTTTGACTCTAAATATCTGTATCTATACACGATTCTATACAGTGTTTTTCCCCCTTCTCCACTTCCACACATTCTCAGAACTGAAAGCAGCTCCTGGCTGACTAAAATAATTTTATCAGAACACCCAGAATGGCATTTTGGTCAAGGGCAGCGGTGCCAGTGATGGGTTAGCCTGGACTTCATGACCCTTTCAGCTTATGGGGGGAGGGGTAGGATGAAGGAAAGCAATCATTTTGGGTTGAGCCTGGACCACCACCTGGACTCCATAATGAGCCAAAGGAGCCCCTTAGAGGATGTCAGAGATCTTCCTGGAATATTGGATGTGACTTGGGCATCTCTGTAAATCCAGTAGAAGGAAGCAAAGATTATCCCTGGTGCATGACTATCATGAAAACTTTACTAAGAGGTTGGTGCCCCCTGGGGGCCAAAATTATTAAGCACTTTTGTCAAACTGAACCAGTGGGGCTGATAAGGGCTTAAAGTGATTTTCTATACATATACACACATATGTATATATGTAGATGTAGATGTATACAGATGCATTTATATACAAACCTATACATGTATTATATATATATACATAATTATATATTATATGCATATATACACATGTAATTATGTATGTGTATATACCGATATACTTATAGAATTAACTTGTAAATTATATATATTTCCACATGTATCAGCATTATTTGGTACCATAACCTTGAATTTCAAGGACTTATGATTTTTGCTG
>JAQQSZ010003427.1:0-14446 GCA_028646595.1 Phalanger gymnotis
ACCTTACCCAGAGACCATCCAGGCTGTCCTGGGGTGGGGCCCTGCTTCCCTCTGCCACTTTGTGGGTTCTGCAGCTCTAGAATTGGTTCAGAGCCATTGTTTTATAGGTTTTTGGAGGAACTTGGTGGGGAGCTCATGCCAGTCACTGCTTCCCAGCCGCTCCGCCCCCACACTAACTACTTATTTCGATTACAAAGACCTTCCATAAAAAAAAAAAAAGGCAGCATCATATCATCTCCCCCCGAGGGTGGGTTCTTTTAAATCAGATGGCAAGTTTCACTAATAAAAACTTTACCTTTAAGTCCCACATCTCAAAACCTAATTTTATCCTAAATTGGAGGTGGGCTGGCCTCTGACCCCTGCTGTTCTCTTTCTTTCACTAAAACTTAAATCCTTCTAACTGTTGCCCCTCCCCCTTCCTTCCCTTCTGTCAGGTGGGCATAGATAGCTTAACTAGACCAAAAAGGGCTGGGTGGTAAGTGGGTGAAAAAACTGGATTTTCAAAGCAGTCCCCACTTTTTTTTTAACTTTATCAAGAGAGCAAAAGTCTCTTATGCTTTACAGCTCATTACCTTAATTCAATAATAATTTTTTTCCTGATATTAAGAGGAATAGTCACTAAATTTTCCTGAAGAAAATCAGTTGGCCAGCTCTAAAATGATATGTGTCTGTCTCCTCCTTAAAGCAAAAATAAACCTTTCACAAATACCCACAGTGCCATCACAAAATAGTCCATAAACCTCCAAATTAACATACATAAATATATCTTTAGATGATACAGGCTTGAAAATCACACCCCTATATTTTTCCAAGGATTCTCATTTGCTCAATAGGAATTCTACCACATCTAAACCTTTTGCACAGAGACAGAATTTGGAAATCTATCATAATTTATTCTCTTTGTTTTATGTATATATAGCACAATTCTTAGCCTAACATCTAGATTATAAGAAAAATTTCTTTTTCGTAAATTCCCAAAGTATTATAACAATGCAATTCTTTGTTATTTCAGAATTTCTAGATATCTCAAAGTTTCCAAATTTTCTGTTCACAAAACCTCTTGTACATAAAAATTACAAGAGGAGCTCTCACAAAATCTTAGTTAACAATCTCACAAATGCTGTGAAGTGATAGCATAACGATTTTAACTGAACAATAACAGCTTTAACCTCTTCATTTTTCTCTGATAGTGAAATCCTTAACAACATTTAAACTATACAAATATATATTTAAACCATACAAATTGAATGCCTTAAACATTTTTATGTATTTAAAACTTGAAACTACCCATCAAATTAAGTGAATGCATTTTTAAGTCTCCTTACACGGGAAGTCACTCATCTCATTTCCAGACATGGAGATTAAAAGTAATATTACTTGTTCATAACCAAATATAACAGTTTTAAACTATCATATTTTTTGTCACACCCTTTAAAAATCAATTCATATATACACATATAACAAAATTTAGACCTTACAAGGGTCTCTCAAATTTCACAGCCTAAGAGAACTCTAAAAATACAATTTAGAAATAAGATGACTTCAATTACATTTTCAGATTATCACATATAGAAATTATTGATCCTATTATTTCTGGTATTTTCATATTAATACATTAATACATATGCATACATATATAACACATATTAATACATTAATACCTTAAATATTAGCTAAGCCAAAATAAAATGCCTAAGGAATTTGAGGGAGGTGTGGCAGCCTCCCTTCAAAGAAAAAAAGCTTTGGACTCTTTAAGTCCTCTACTACAGCCCTGAGATACCAGAGGCCTATCTTAGAACAAAGGGCCTAATCTTTTAGATATGCTGATTTTCAGGAGTCCAGCTTCCTCAACCACTTAGGAAGGCAGTTTTTTTTTTTAATTTTTATTCCCTACCCCCAGCCACCAGTATATGGCTTCAAATCATAATTCTATACCATCTCTGTGGAAACAAAATTCAATTACACTTTATACTGGCAAAGTTTAGTAATTATACGAATCAATATCTTTATTATAAAACCTTGGATTACTAAACAATCAACCATATTTTCCAATCAGGCTACAAATTTCTTTCTGCCCCAGCTCCGGATTGACCCACCCACAGTCTACCAAAGTGGAGGGTGGGGGAGTGGTAGCTAAGAGCACAAGGACTCAAAGCCATGTGGGCTTAAGCTGTACTCCCCCCTACTCAAATAGTTTCGATCTCTCTTTCTCAATCTTTACTAAAACATTTTACCCTCTGTATTCTCACTCCATTTTCAGTCTCTTTCCTAATCTTGACTTACATTACCTCAAACATTTCAAGTAAATAAAAAAAAAATTATACTCACCCAGCTTTTCTTTTCCAGCTGAAAACTTAAGTTTAATGATTGACAATTTGCACATTAAAGGAGCCCATTCCAGTCCCCCAACCTGTTTCCCATCCTCCACAGCCTTCCGGGGGCCCTTCTTTTGCAAATTAATTAACATAAAGCTTCCTTAAACAAATAGACAAGACGTTAGACAAAATACTGCACAAATTAGACATTGCCGGCATTTTTCTTTTCTCTTGTCTTTCCTTTTCTACTTTGGCATTTCATCCCAATCTTTAAGCCTACTCCCAAGAGGACTGTCTTCTGGGATATCAAATGACTTCTTTGTGCTAGTTATTTTAGACTATTCCTTACCCATGATTCTATCCTATTACAGGCTATTAATTTAACTGAAGAGTCATCACCTTCTCCTCCCAGGTCAGAGACCTACTGACTGGGGCCTGGGACTCACAGGATTTGCTTACCTCCAGGCTATACGCATACAAGTCACCTGACCGATCCAATTCCAAGTGCTACTGTCTCTCTTTAGGGTCAGCATTGAGCACACTCACTATTCCCTTTGGCCAGTTTCGCTGGCACTCTCCGGAGTTTTGCTTCTCCAAGTTTCTCTCTTCGAGATCTTACCCATCCCGAGGGAGAACTCCACCACCTAACTCAAGGACCAGCAGAAAAATTCCGGGGGTGCCTGCTGAAGTGTCCAAGATGGGGGAATGCTCTCACGAATGGGCAGATCTCGGTGGGACCTCCAAAACCGTGCGAGACAACTCAAGTAATATTCAGGGACTTCTCAAGTTAAAAGCAAAAGGAATCTTTATTTATGGTCTCTAAACCAATAGACAATCGGTAGGGAGAGGCAGTGCCCAGAAAGCAAAACCTAGTTATATACCCTCATGCAAACAACCCCCACCCCACCACTGACCTTTTTCCTCTCATTGGTGGAGTTCAGGCTCACCATCTAAACACAGAAATCTACCCCATCTACAAGGAACAAGGATGTGCTAATTTAGCTAACACCAACTCTTCAAAACATTTTATTCTTATTTGGCAAGGCTCGTGCTGAGGGGGGTCAGGCTGCTCTAAGTTTCGGATTCCTACAGGTCGGGTGATTTTTAGTAACTCGAAACTTAGGCCTAGCTGTCAATTTAGAAGCAGAAGGACGCTTACACCTTCAACTCTGTGGAAACAAAACCCTTCCCCCGATCTCTTACAAGGTTCTCTGACTTGAAGGCTCCAGTTCTTTGCACTGTGCCACACTTTACTGGATTTCCTAGTAGTATCTTTACAGATTTGGTTAAATTAACTTTAGATCAAGTGATATATGACTTGTTTCTGGGTCTGTATATGAACTCTTTCCAGGCCTTTGAAAGTATTAGGAATTGTACTTCACTAGCATAGCCTTTGAGAACCCAGACTCAATTCCATGTCATAAGAAGACATGTGAATAAGACTGCTAGATTTGTACATCATTAGTGAACTTAAATGAGTATGTGCTGTATGGCATTATTAATGAGCAGTTATGTATTTAAGAAGATTTAGTTTTGTGAGTTACTTCCCATCAGGTATGTTCAGAGTTCCTATTTTGACTGTCATTGCTTAAGGTCCTGAGGCTAATCAAAATGGGCCACAGCCATAAGCTGCATTTCCTGACTCCCAACATTTAGCCTTATGTAGAAGAAACTCAAAATACTCAGAAGCAGATTGGAATAAAACAACAGAAATGGCTGAGAGAACATTTGAGATTCTAAAAAACAAAAAATGCAGGTATATCTCCTCTTTAATACATTTCTTATTGCATAATAAAATCTCATGTTTAAAAGAGGCCTTTTTCATAAGAAGCAATGCTGAACAATTGATAATGCTGAGCTTGGAGTCAGGAAGAATTGGATTCAAAGTCCACCTCTATACTGGCTGACTGAGCTACCTCAGGCAAATCATTTAACCTCTCCTTGCCCCTGGGCCAGTTCTCTCATGTCTAAAATGGGAGTAATGCAAACTTAATGGGAAGGGTTTTGGAGAGCCAAAAGTGAGCTAAAGTATGTAATTTTTTTTTTCCAACTTGAAAGGCTGGCTGTTAGGATTCTTAAAATGACAGATGGATTTAGAAAATCTCTCTGATATGATCTTTCCAATAGTGTCTACGTGGTAAGCAATTCAAGCATTTTTATTCCCATTTCGCTGAATAGGGAACACAAATTCAAATATGGTCATATTTGATTAGTGTTGAAGGGGTGCTAATGATGGACCCCTAAAAGTCCCTGGACTTTCCCACATGGCCCAGGTCCATGGTGTTCACCTGGGACACCTGGGCCCTTCCTGTTTAACAATCTTTTCAACTGCCCTTTCATTGTGATCCTCTTTGTTGGCACCTGGCCCCACCCTAGACCACCACTCAATCTCATCTCCATCCCTTCTCAGTTACCTCCCAGTCACCCCAGACTACTTGGCCATTCCTGGATCACATCTGGATCTTTCCACAGGTGTTCTGCGTAAAAGGTCCATCTTGCCTCCATTAAAGTGCCCATATTCCTTAAGAGTCTGGCCAGCTCATCCATACAAGTGTCATAATAGTTTTGGTTCTTAAAAGTCCCACTTCCTTCTATTGGTCTCTGAAAGAAAGCTTTAGTTGAATTTTTTCAAGGCTAAGCCTATGTCTTTTGCCCTTGAATTCTGAGGTGCCCACTTCCCCTAGGCCTCAACAATATCATAAGAAAGGTGTAATATAGCAAAAAACACCATTGGAAGTCTTCATTTTTTCTTCTTTTCTAATTTGATTTTCTTATTGTGGGGAAACTTCCATTATGACAATGCCCTTTTAGAAAAATAATCAGTTAACAAGGAGTCATTAAGCACCAATAATTTGTTAATCAGGGGCCAAGTGGCTAGAGTGCTGGACCCAGAATCAGGAAGACTTCTCATGAGGAGTCACTTACTAGCCTTGTGACCCTGGGCAAGTCAATGAATCCTGTTTGCCTCAGTTCCTAATGAGAAGCAAAAAAATAAGCCGGAGAAGGAAATAGCAAATCACTAGTATCTTTACCTAAGAAAACACAAAATGGGATTATAAAGAGTCAGACACAGAGGAAGGAACTGAACAACAAATGTGTTATCAAAGGTACAGAGAAGGAAGAGTTGCTTTGTTCCAGTGACTTGAAGCAGGACTTGAAACCAGGTCTTCCTGGTTCCAAGGACATCTACTTATGTGCCATGCTGCACTGTCTACATCTCAACTACTGGTGTATCAAATGCTTTCTCTCTCTGCCTCTCTTAGTAGTGGACCCATTTGTTAGAGTTTAAATGGGTAAACTCACTTGTAATGACAACTAATGTATCATCATAGCCAGATGAAAATACAATCATTACTGAGCAGAGCATTGACTATGAATTTTTGTACCTGGTATAATTTGAAGATTACATAGGAATTGGGGAAACAAATTCATTTCAGGTGTGGTTGACAGAAGGGGGAAATGTTTCCTATCACAAAGTTTCTAAACTGATAAAGGATTAAAAGCTGCTAGGGCTATGGAAAATGGGGAAAGGGTTCAGGAGGGGGTCACTGTGAGAATGTTCCAAGATACAATGACATTTATATGCTGCTAAATGGCTGCTGCTAGGAGATGCAGTAGAAACTGGGCATGGTCAGTAGAAGGAAGTGTGAGGGAAGAGTGGCTAATTCTTCTGTGTCCACGAACCTCTAACTTTCCTTAAAACTTTGCTGCTGAATAAGTTTCCTGTTTACTTGACAACTTTTTTTTTCCTTTATGGGACTTCATTTGGGGAAACTTGGTTTGATGGTTTCCACAAGAAATCAATCATCACTATTGAATCATATTTCTTTTTGAAGGGAGATAGCAGAAAAAAATGACATCAAAACATACCAACTCCATCATTTTACAGAAGAAGAAACTGAGCATCAGAGAGGTTATGTGACTTGTCTGAGGTTAGGTAAGTAACAATTGGCAGAAGTTGAATTTGAATCCACATCCCTCGACTTAAAAGTCATTGTTCTTTCTATTAATCTTGGGCGTTGGTCCTAGTTGTGATATGGGATGGTAGCCAGAAGAAATTAAAAAGAAACCAAAGATTTTATCTGCCTTCCAGTTTTCTACTCTTCCATGCCTAACTTTGTAATATATTCTCTCTAAAGCCCATACCCTAGAGTGCCCTATTCCTTATTTGTTAGAATTAAAAAGCTTTTTAATGATCCCCTTTTCCATGACTCTGCAAAGCAATTCGCCATTTTTTTGAAAGCCAGGCTCTAAATGAGAGAGTTATTCTGAACCCACACAGACAAAGGAAATGGCTTCTCCCCAGGATTCATGTCCAGTCTCTCAGATGAGTTCCTCTCTCAATTCAAATTTCTTTTACTTTCAAAACTCACATTTCAGCTCATATAGTGAATTGCACTTAATGTCTTGATCTGATTTCTCAGATGAACTGAAGCAGAAATTTAAAGACTTGGAAACTCCCCCCACCCCCTTGGGAACAAGCAAATAGTTCCTTCTGACTTTTTGCTGTTTCTTTGATACCTCAAACAAATATTTCATTTTCACAGATACGTGCATTGCATCCACCTGACCCAACCATCTTCTTTAGGCTCTGGAGTCCTGGGGTGTGATCAGGAATACCTCTTAGGAATAACTGCTTGGAGTTTAGGCTGCCCCACTGCTTGGAAGGGCAGTGTCCCTATTCATTGCATGCCAAGAATTCAACTCCATACCCCTTGTGACTAATAAACTTTTGAGTGAAGAAAACAGGCTGCAGATGAGAACATAGCCCAAAGTACAAGGACCATGAATTCCATTATGTTATCTATAATGAATAATTTCTACTAGGCTATTCCCTTCAGATGCCCCCTTTTAATATTTGGAGCCGTGAACCAGAGGCCAAAGTAAGGGTATCCGAGGCACTCTACAAGGTTAAGTGCCGAAAGTACTGGGACCGGAGTCAGAGGAATGAGATCCCAATGCTGGCTAAATCCATTAATAAGTATATATGACGCATCTATTACATACCCACTGCTGTGCAATGAGCAGAGGATACAAATACTAAATAAAATTAAATAAAATAACCAAAACAAAATAAAAAATCTTCCTAGATCCATGAGCATCTCTCTAGCTACTATGTACATTGATATCTATATATCTGTCTCTCTACTTCTCTATCTTCATATATCTGTCACATAGATATCTAGATATCTATCTCACAATAGATAGCTGGATAGAGACAGAAAGACTGAAAGTTAACAATAGATAGAATATGCATATATGTGTATGTACACCATACATATACAGCATATATATGTGTATATATAAAATATATGCAATATATGTATATATATACAGCATATATATGTGTATATATAAAATATATGCAATATATATGTGTGTATATATATATATACATATGAAAACAAACATGAGTAGTTAGCTCTGCTATTAGCTACCTATATGGATCTTTGCCAAATTGCTTAGAACCAAACTTCAAAGGAGTACAGTTTTAGACACAGAATCAACCTTTGAATTCATTGAGTCAAACTCTCATTCTGGAGATGAAGAAATGGAGAAGAAGAGGTCCATGAATGTCTGTGGGCCTCTATTTTCCTCATTTCCAGTATTTCATTTCAATTATCTCATACTTTGCAAAATAAAGTGGTTAGACTACATGATGTATAAGGTCTATTTGGGCTCTAGATACCTGATTTCTCGATTCCGGATCCCTTGACTCTGTAATCTGGCTTTTGTCTTTTGTTTCTGCCAAAAGAGCTTCATATTCGATATCTCATTGGATCCTCAAAACCCCTCTGTAAGTTCAATGTTATTACTACATTAATTATAGAGATGAGAAAACTTAGATAGAAAGAAGCCATATGACTTGCCAAAGTTCATACAATTAGTAAGTGTTTGAGCTCAAACTTGAACTCATATCTTTCTTATTTCAAGAATACAACACTTGCTACTATACCACTTGGTTTCTGTACCCTCTCCCACCTTAATATTGATTGAACATCATGCAATTGATCATTACCTCTCTCCTTGACCTAATGGTCAGAAAGTTTTTGTTAAAGCTGGGACAGGAAGACCTAGCTGGTATTGATCGGTGTCTAGTGACATTAAGAAGGGGGGATAAATCAAATGCACATGATGCATTTGGCATGAAAAGGGAATGGTATGGGATGGTGAGCAGGATGCTCAAAAAGATCAAGAAGGCAATATTATCAGAGATTGTCATAGTGGAGCTGAATGTCACTTGAATGCCAACTAAGGAAACAGTTGGGAAAATTCATTGTTGAGATTTTAAAGCTGGGTATTTATTGTTTTACCTACATTTAAAAATAAAGTAGCAAGTCTGAGTTCTAGCCAAATGTTATTGTTGGGTGACATGATTGAAATAACAGTTGTAAATATACAAAAGACGTGTGATTCTGTCAGCATAAGGAAAACCCAGTATGAGAATTTACTCCACTGATTCAGGTTGTAACCTTTGATAATGTAGGAGCTCACAGAATCATAGATTTTGATCTGAAAGGTACTTCAGAAGTCTTCTAGTCCACCCTCTCTCCCATTTAAGAAGAAAGTGATCCCTTAGGAATTTACATGACTTATACAAAGGCATGCTTTTACTACATATATATATATGTATTATATATATATATATGTGTGTGTGTGCGTGTGTGTGTGTGTGTGTGTGTGTGTGTATGTGTGTATATTAGGAATTCCAAACCAGTTCTTTTGACTGCAAATCAATATTCTTGTCTCTGTTCCAGGTAGCTTGAGTCACATAAAGGTTAAGTGACTCACCCAAGGTCACACTGTTAAGCAATGTTGGAGGCTTTATTTGATCTCAGATCTTCCTTAACTCCAAGACAAGCACCTTTCATGTTAAGATATGCAGCTTCTATTGTTAAGTCATTGGATTAAGAAACAAACAAAAAACACCTGTTACTCCAAAACTCATAATATTTGACACCAGTTCAATATACTTCACCAGTTTTTCTGTGCACGGTCATTGTAAATTATTCTCTTCTCCCTCTTCCAAACTGACTATGGATGTTTTTTCCCTATATTTAGAAATACCAAATAATTTAGTAAAAAGAAATCTATTTTCATATATTATTAAGTCCATGTGGTAGTATAGTAGCTTAGAGGTGCACATATCTGGTTTGAGTGGACATGTTGGAGTTTCTTTGCCACAAGTTGTCTCTGATCTAGACCCACCCCTGGGTCTAGATCATTACTGGCTTCCTCCGTTTTCTGAAATGCCTCATACTAGAAATACCCATGCTCCATTCAACCTCATTAATCAGAAGTTTGAGGGTTATGTCACCAGAGGTGGGTAAACAATATAGATGAGGAAGACCCTGACTTATTTATAAATCTCCAGGTCCTGGTCTATTTTTAAAACTTTATCAGGAGTTAAGCTGCCATAGACTTCCTCATTAAGTGAGCAAGCTATCTGAGGATATATATCTGAACCATCAAGGACAGAATTTGTTGCCCTTCCGTAGAAATCAAGCTTGTGACTGGTGGAAGTGAGCAGACGTTATGCTGTTGAAGAGGAAGGACAAAAAAACTGACTTTGAGAAAGCTTGAACCAAGGAGTATCCTCACATTTGGACAATCATTGAACATCCTTCCCCTCCCAATATTAATTTAAGGACACACGAAAGTAATTCACATGTAATTCTTCTGTTGCCCTATGCTTTCTCCACTTTGGTGGGAATTCCTTGTGCCTACCTAAACCTCAGGTCTCCCATCATTTGAGACAAAGCAATAATGGTCTATTGCATTTGGCTTCATTGACCAGTCTAATTCTTTTGTAAAAGCTTCTAAGTCCCTAAATGAACCTGAATAGAGGAGATGGAAGAGTCGGATTGGCTGAATTCCCTCCCCCTCCCACTTTTCAGGATGAATACCTACATCATGAAGGATGTTTCCACAGAAGGATGCAGGAGTGGCAATGTCTTCCAAACTTTATAGCAATTTGCCTGACTCCCTAACTTTCTCCTTTGTTGTTGTTGCTGTTGTTCAGGATCTTATTTGGTGTGGCTTTGGCAAAGACATTGGAGTGGTTTGTCATTTCCTTCTCCAGCTCATGTGGCAGAGGAGGGGACAAAGGCAAACACTGTTAACTGATTTGCCCAGGGTCACACAGTAAGTAGCTAAGGCTGGATTTGAACACGGGAAGATTAGTATTCCTGACTCCAAGCCCAGCATTCTCTCTACTGCACCACCTAGCTGCTCCTAACTTTCTCCTACAAATTATTAATAAGACATTAAACAATGAGATATAATAGTAAGCATGCACCATATCTTTATTAATAAGAATCTGCACTAGCAGCTTTCAGGTAGATGTCATCTAATTGTACCAATGTCTCTAGCAGACCTACTTTCTGCTTTTTTTACAGAATTACCAGATGAATATGAAATTGCTTCTATTATTTATTTCACTCTAGCATTTCAAGTTACTCCATAATATCATCCTTAGGGCATCCATTCTCTATTACAAGTATGTCCTCATTTCCCAAAGTGAAATAGAGAAAAATCATACGTTTGGCATTTCAAAATAGTTGTACGACTTATATAGAAAAAATTGAAGCATTACTGGAGTGATTGGGGGTTGAAAGGAATATTAATATCAAACCTAATACAGACAATTTGGAATATTTTAACCCGTATGGTAAAGTGGAAAGAAAACTGGATCTAAAATCAGAATGAAAGAAGAAAGTTTTATCTGTCTCTCTATATCTATGTCTGTATGTATATCTATCTATATATGCCTAGACAGATGAAGAAATAGATATAGATATCTTGGACATAGAGAAATAGATAGAGGTAGAGAAAGATAAATAGGCATAGAAATATAGAGAGACAGATGTAGATAGTTAAGAAATAGATTCATAGAGAAATAGATATTGATATATATATATGAAGAGAGAGAGAGAGAGAGAGAGAGAGAGAGAGAGAGAGAGAGAGAGAGAGAGAGAGAGATTCCCCATCGGAGAAGGCAAATGTGAGCAGCTGTAAGATCACAGTTTTAGAGATCAGTTATCAAAGTACGTTCATTCCAACTTCCTCATTTTCTAAATGAGGAAACTGAGGCCAAGGGATAGGGCAGAGTTCAGTGTCAGAGGTAACTTTTGAAGTCAGATCCTCTTATTGCAGATTGGCAGCTAAGTGGCATAGCAGATAGGGAACTGGGCCTGGAGTCAGGAAGATTCATATTTGAGAGTTCAGACACTTACTAACTGTGTGACCCTGGTCAAGTCACTTAACCCTGTTTGCCTCTGCTCCTCATTCATAAAATGAGCTGGAGAAGGAAATGACAAACCACTCTAGTGTATCTTCCAAGAAAACCCCAAATGGGGTCACAAAGTGTTAGAGAAGACTGAAAAGACTGAACGACAGCATCAACCTCTGTCACCAGTCAGTGACCTTTCTTCTGTGTGAATAATTTGTGTGGAAATCACAGTATACCCATACCACCCTTTTCACTCTATCTGCTTCACCTCACTGCTTTCACCCATACCCTTCACTAGAAATGGTTATGATGTTAGATATTATAAGATTAACCCACAGAAACTATACACTAGAGGCAGAACAGGGAAGTAGCATGAGCCTTAGGAAGCATGCATGCCCACTGTACGGAGTATGGTTTGAAGAGAGAGAGAGAGATTGCAAAGAAGAAATGGGAGATTATTACAACAGTCCAGATGGGAAGAAAGGAACAACTCAACTAGGGCATTGGTGTTATGAGAAAACAGGAGGAGAAGAACCTATGAGATTCCATAGATGATAAGGCATTTATGTCTCCTAGCTTTATTTTTAAATCATTATTAAAGAAATTATAAAGCAAAACACACCCCAAACCAAATACTTCCAAATCCAAGGTATTTGCATGTTTAAATAATCAGATGACATTTATCCATTTTTTTTAAAGCAAGGGCTTCTGATTTTTATAGGCCGAATACTTCTTTCATCATCACAGATTGTCACCCTTGTACTTGGTGATTTTCAAGAACCACATAGGCTGTAAATGTCTGAGGCCAGCTTTGTACCAGGTCTGCCTAAATTCAGGTGCTACATGGTATCTACTTGGAAGTAGACTATTGGTTAAATGAATTTGTACTGGATGTTTTGTCAGAAGAGCCCAGCTTCCAATACTTGCTAGCTCTAAGACTGCAAGAAATCCATTTAATCATTCTAAGCCTTAGTTTCCTCTTCTGTAAAATAAGGCTTCTAATACCTGTGGCATCTATATCCCTAATAAATTATGATGATCCAATGAGATAATGAGTACAAAACACAGCATATTAAAAGGTGCAATGTCAAAGTTAGTTATATATTCTCTCTCTGTATAGATTGATAGATATAGATACAGATAGATATAGACATATATGTGTGTATATGTGTGTGTGTATATATATACATATATATGTATATATACTTATGATAGAGAGTGTATTATATGTTACGCCCATCTTTGCCAAAAGGATCTTGTCTATTTAGTCATGTACATATTCTCTGAGGTTTATGTGAGTTGCGGAAAATGTTTAAAAGAATGGACAGAAGCCCATGGATTCTATAGGACTTTCTACTGTGTTTCCTGTTCTTATGCAATACCCACTCATTCAAATAGAAAATAAAATGCAAACAGATGAAGGCAAATTAACTTGTGTGTGTTTCTAATGTTTTACTGAGCATTAAATATCAGGGAGACAAAATTTAGTTTTTATTTCCATACTTTTCTGCACAATTTCCTCATATCCCAAGGAAGTGATCTGCAAAGTGGAGAAGCAGATGGAAGGGAGCGATAGCTTAATAGAGCATGGGTTGGTGGAAGTGCCCTATTTCCTGCACAACACAAGCTAGCCTGGAGGTCTTAGGGGGCCTTTTTTCAGGAACCTCTCAAATTTACTTTGAGGAACGTGAAATGCAAGTAGTGACTTCCACCCAGGGGGTCTTAAACCGTGATGCATAACATTTTAGTAGTATCTATATAACCATCCAAATGAAGTCTGAAGACGTATAATGTAAAATGTGTTACTATTAAATAATCAGCCACTTAAAAAATCAATTATGTCTGACTCTTTGTGACCCCATTTGTGGTTTTCTTGGAAAAGATACTGGAGCAGTTGGTCATTTCCTTCTCTCGGTCATTTTACAGATGAGAAAACTGAGGCAAACAAGGTGAAGTGACTTGTCTAGGGTCACACAGCTAGTAAGTTTCAGAGGCCCGATTTGAACTGAGGAAGATCAGTCTTACTGACCCCAGGCTGGGTACTCTATACACCACACCAACTAGCTGCCCTTGTTCTTCAATAGACTTTTTAGTAAATAATAGAAACAGCATCAGAGTATGTGATGGATCTTAGATCCCAATGGGTCATTTTTATTTCTAAAAAGAGATAACTGCTGAAGAGCAATAGTACTGGAAAACAACCCCAGGGGAAGAGGAGTTTTCTGGCAGCCAGACCCTCTCCCCTACACCTCAGGAGAATAAGAAAGCTGGGACAGTGAGCCCGGAGCCCCAAAAGCAGAAATTTATTGCAAAGCCAGGAAAAGGCTAACCAACATGAAAAATGCAAGAAAACCAAGGACCATTGATTCTTTTTATTGAGACAGGCAGGATCAAAATACCAATTTAGAAGAGGATAACAATGACACTATATCCACATCTGATACCTCAAAAGGTAATGTGAACTGGTCTCCAGCCCAAAAAGCATTACTGGAAGAGCTAAAGGAAGATTTTAAAAACCAAATTAGGGAGGTAAAAGAAAAAATGGAAAAATTGGAAAAAAAATGCACTGATGAAATTAAATCCCTAAATAAGAAGATTGGAGAAATGGCTACAGAGATTCAGAATTTAAATAGCGAAAATGACACCCTGAGAGGTAAAATCAACCATTTGGAAAAGGAGATTCAAAAGCAAAATGAAGACAGTAACTCATTAAAAATTAGAGTTGAGCAAGTGGAAGCTAATGACTCTATGAGACATCAAGAAGTAGTAAAACAAAACGTAAAGAATGAAAAAATAGAGAAAAATGTGAAGTATCTGATGGGGAAAACAACTGACCTGGAAAATAGATCCAGGAAAGACAATGAGTTATTGGTCTACCGGAAATCCGTGATGAAAAAAA
>JAQQSZ010003428.1:0-14446 GCA_028646595.1 Phalanger gymnotis
AAATGGCTTTATAATCATTGTAATGTAATATAATCAGTGTTAAAGCTGTTTTTTGGAAAAGAGAGGCAAATTTACAATTAGTTTTATAATTTTGATTGATGTCTCCTATTCTATTACACCCTTTTTTTCTCTTTTGTCTACTAAGGCATGGAAGAATTGATAATTAAATATTAGTAAATTAGTAAAATGTACCTATACTGGTAAAACAAAGGGTCTTTTAGAGTATTAAAGTATTATAGAAATTAAAGAGAGTACATAGGCAGGCATGTAGGCTTCATGTCCAAATATAAAAAGTACTACGAGATAAATTGGAGAGAGAGAGAACATCAACAACTGCAGTGCTCAGTAAAGGCTTCATGTAAAAGGTGACATTTGAGTAGAATATTAAAGAAAACAAGGGCATGTAAGAAACAGGGGTGAGAAGGGGTTACATTTCAGGAATGAGAGAAAGCCAACCAAGGCATGGTGATTAAAGATGGAATTTCCCATATGAGGAAGAGAAAGAAGATTAGTTGGACTGGACCATAACATGCAGGAAGAGGAATTAATGTGAATTTACATTGGAAAATGTAGGTTGAGGTCAGGTTTTGAAGGGTTTTAAAAGTCTTGAGGAGGTATTTATACAGGATGACCCCAAAAGTCTTTACATAGGCACTTTCACATTATAAAAGCTTAAAGCTGCCCCAACTTTTGAGGACAACTTTTATTTCTTCCCAGAGGCAAGGGAAGATTTGGTCTTGGGTCTTTTATTCCTTAACTTGTTAAGGTGCCGAGGTAATAATTGATATTCTTAGGTGTCTTAGGGTTCTTACATATGCTATTCCAGAAACTATACCTGTACCAGAATTGTAATAAGTTGGTTCAATAGAAAGTCTTCAAAATTTGTGGCAAGAGGACCTGGGTTCAAATCAAGGTTACTACTTATAGAAGTTTTGGTTTAATTTGGCCTTTTGGCCAAATGTTCCCTGTTCTTTATCTGTAAGATGAAGGGGTCAAAGGAAGTGCCCTTTAAAGTCCCTACCAGCTAAATATGTGATTTAAATAAACGACAGTGATGAATTGATTCAGATCTGGGCTAGGCTTGCCTTTCTGAATGTTATGAGGAGCTGCACTGTGTCTGATTAAATGTCCCTAGATCATGGCATGTCATGACACACATCAAGCATATCAAACATTAGTTAGACATAGCATGGCATCTCTTATGTTATTTTGAGATCACAGATCTATCCTTGTGGCTTTCAGTTACCCAAAGAAAATAAGATTTCATGATCAACAAGAGGAACAGAATTGTAGATTGCAAATTTAATAAGACTTTGCTTCTACCATAAAACTGAGTCATTTCTTTCTAAACTAAGCCTTAGCTTAATCTCCCCACTTGCATTTCAAAATTATATAGTTGTAATTAAAATCCAATTATACTTTCTTCATCCTTTCCAATACTTCCTGGTACCATTTCTACATACGCTGAAAAGGCTATTCAGATATGTAACAGATTGGGCAATTGCTTTAATGTTCCTTCAAATGGAAAAGAAAAACTGGAAAAAATCTGTCATTTTCTATCTTAAAAAAACAGCTGTTCCTTATATGGTTCTGTGTAAAATATAATGTAAATTAAACATTTGCACTTAATTGAATAAATATATTGACACACTTCTGGAAAATCTGAATCAAACCATTAAAAACTGAAGGGCTATCAGGCCACTATGCCCCCCCCTTCCTTTCCCTTCACCTCCACAGAAGAACATCCTTCAAAAAAGAAAAGAAGAGAAAAGGAGAAACCCAGCACACTACTTGATTCTCAGCTGTGGTATCCATTAAGCTGTACATATTGTTCACTTGAAGTTCCATAAAGTTATGCATTGGTGGATTTACTTGAGCCCCAGAGATCTTTACTACATAACATCTTTCTGTTTTCCATCTTATCTGCTACATTTTAGGGGGAATATTTTTTCTTTGAAATGAACAAAATAGGAGTCTAATTAAAAAGCCAGAATTCAGGACTGAAATCATTTCTCTGTGTAATTATACTTGCAAGAACGTCTCTCAAATTATCAGTGAATCAAAGCAAAAGCAGAAAACAGTCATGCTGATGCTGATTTTTTAACCCTAACAAACACCTGGAATTAAGATCTTAATCACAGGTCAGTTGTTATCAAAATATACTTTTTAAAAATTTTAAAATACCAATAATAATTAAGACTTAAAATATTGTCATTTAAGATAATGACAACTTCAAATAATATTCAAAAGAAAAAGAAATGTCCTACAATACCGACATCATGATCATAATGAATCTTCTTGAACTCTGAAAATAAAACTGAAAGACTACTGGGTAAGATGATGTGAAAAGTCAGAGCTAATGCATAGCAAATAGTTCCCGGAAATGTTCCCGGAAAAACCAATCATAAAGAAATGTGAGAAGTAAGCCATCCACCTAGGTCAAACTTGGAGATGGAGACAAACATGCAGAGGAAGGGAGAAGTGTTGGATCAGGAAAGCCAGAGCCAACTCAAATAAACAGGAAGTAGAGAAGACAGGGAGAAGTTAATGCTTGAGAAAATGGAATAATCTCAGGTAACCTTGACTGAAGCTCAACATGATGGTAAGTAGAGAGTGGCAAAGGGGAGGAGGAGAGCCTACAAATAGACCTGAAGAGAGACAGGGCTCTGAAAAAGGGCATTGCAAACCAGAGTCAGTTCTAATACTTGAGCACCTGAAGCCAGATTCTGGTCCTGACTTGTCACAAAATAATAAGCAGATGATGAAACCACCCTCTTCCACTGCCATAGCTTACTATTCAGGGACACTGATCCTGGCTGTGTAGACCTCAGAGAACTGGGAGCCGATACCAACTATGTATGTACCTGGACACAAGGGCTAGCCAGTAACATTTTAAAAGAGACAAAGAACAGAGCAATGAATTGGAAATGCATCTTCTCTTACTTCTAAGGCTAGCATTTCTAATATAATATTGAATAACAGAGGTGATAAAGGGCATCTTTGTTTCATCCCTGATCTTATTGGGAAGTCTGCTAGCTTATACCCATTACATATAATGCTTGTTGACGGTTTTAGATAAACACAGCTATAACTTCAATGTTGCTAGCAGCTATTGTGGGGGTGAAAGACCAACAACAAAAGCACACAGGAAGGCTGCTAGCACAAGTTCTTTGATCTGCTTTTCTAAGGAAAGCAACTTTAAGGAGTTAACAATCTTTCTTTAATTAAACATACATAATCATTCACTTAGTTCAGAGGGGAAAGCCAGCCCCCTGAACTTTAGAGAGAATACAAACAGAAATTACAAACATATATAAACAGAGCAAATAACACAAACCAATCTATCCATAGTAATACACAGTTACCAGAGAAGTACCAACATCTGGGTTTTTTCAAAGCTAAGGTTCTCCTTAAAAATGGCTACCCAGAATCTCATCTGGTCAGATCACATAACACTTTTCCAATGAGTGAGAGCCCCAAACAAAATGCTAACCTCTGAGTTTATGTACTCTGTTCAGGATCAAAAGGCATCACAACCATTGGACTCAAACCTATGTGAACTAAGTTTTCCTTGACTCAAGCAGGTCATCAAAGACTCCCAATTTAATCAAAGAAACAAAGGTCAGACTCATCAAAGGCACTTGTTTACAACAATGCTCAAAAAGAGAAAACAGTAAAAAAAGTCCCACCCTAATTACCAATACAATAGCTTATCATTTTAAGGAAACTTAATTTATTTCCATGTTTTCTAGTGTTTTTAATAGAAATGAGTACTTTATCTTGTGAAAAGCTTTTTCATTTATGTATGAGATAACCATATTATTCTGTTGGCTTTGTTATTGATAACATCAATTATGCTGATACTTTTTTCTAATATTGAACCAGCTCTGCATTCTTGCTATAAATCCCATCTGGTCATAGTATATGATCTTTGTGATATCTTGCTGTAATCTCCTTACTGGTGTTTTATTTAAAATTTTGGCATAAATATTCGTTAGGGAAATTGATTTATATTGGTCATATTGACTCTGGTTTTGCTATTCCTGATTTAGGTATCAGCACTATTTTTGCATTGTGAAAAATTTGGTAGGATTCCTTCCTTGCCTATCTTCTCAAATAATTTATATAGTATTGGAACTAGTTGTTCTTTAAATGTTTAGTAGAATTCATTTGTTAATTTGTCTATAGTGAGAGTTTTTTCAGTTTTTTTCCCCAAGACAGGGTTATTTAATTATTCTATTTCCTCTTCTGCTAATCTGAGCTATTTATAAATTTGTAAATATTCATCCATTTCACTTACATTGTCAGATTTATAGGCATATAATTGGGTAAAATAGCTTCTAATGAGTGTGGTAATTTTCTCTTCATTGGTATTGAACTGAGTCTTTTAATTTTTGATACTAGTAATTTGGTTTTCTTTCTTTTTTTTAATCAAATTAACCAATGACTTATCTGTCCTATTGTTGTTTTTAATAGCTCCTACTATTATTTGTTAGTTCAATAGTATTGAACTTTCTTACTTTCAATAGTATTAATCTCTCCTTTGATTTTCAGGATTTCCAACCTGGTGTTTAGTTGGGAATTTTTTATTTGTTCTTTTTCTGTTTTTTTTTTTTTAATTGCAGGCCCAATTCATTGATCTGCTCTTTTCTTGTTTTATTGATGTAAGAATTTAGATCTATAAAATTTCCTCTAAGTGCTGTCTCGGCTTCATCTCACAAATTTTTGAATATTATTTTATTGTTAAGATTCTCCTTCATGAAATTCTTGATTGGTTCTATGATTTGTTCTTTGACCCACTCATTATTTAGGATTAGATTAATTAGATATTAGTTAATTTTTAATCTTTGTCTCCATGGCTCTTTATGGAATGTAATTTTTATTGCATTATGATCTGAAAAGGATGCATTTAATATTTCTGTGGGTTTTTGGCATTTGGTTGTGAGATTTTTATGCCCAGACAAATGGTCAATTTTTGTGTACATGCCATGTACCACTGAGAAAAAAATATATTCCTTTTTATTCACAATCAGTTTTCTCCAGAGGTCTATGAAATCTAACTTTTCTAAAATTTATTTCATCTCCCTAAATTCTTTCTTGTTTATTTTGTGTTAGATTTATCTAGCTGTATAAAGGAGAAGTTGAGGTCCTCTACTAGAATAGTTTTACTGTATTTCTTTCTGTAACTCATTTATTTTTTCCTTTAAGAATTTGGATGCTGTACCACTTGGTGCATATATGTTTAATATTGCTATTACTTCATTGTCTGTGGTATCTTTTAGCAAAATGTAGTTTCCCTGATTATCTCTTTTATGTAGATCTATTTTTGCTTATACTTTATCAGAGATGATGATTGCTGCCTTTGTTTTGTTTTGTTTTGTTTTTACCTTAGCTGAAGCATAAGAGATTTTGCTCCAGTCTCTTACTTTTATTTTGTGTGTCTCTCTGCTTCAGGTGTGTTTCTGGTGAACAACATATTGCAGTATTATGGTTTTTAATATACTACGCTCTCTGCTTCCACCTTATTTATGAGTTTATTCCATTTACATTCTCAATTTTGATTTTTAAGGAATTATTTTCTTCAGCTAGCTTTCGTATCTCTTTTTCCATTTGGACGATTCTTTTAATTTTTTAGTTGGTTTCTTTTTAATTAGTTCTTCTCTTCCAGTGATGTTTTGTGCCTCTTCTAGAATTTGACCTATTTCAGGCCTTCTAGGGCCTGAGACCAATTAACATTTTACATTGATGCTTTGCATGTAACTGCTTTGATTCCATTGTCTTCTTCTTAGTTTGTGTTTTGATCTTCACTGTCACCATGGTGACTTTTTGTAGTCAGATTATTTTTTTTGTTTCTTTGATCATTTTTCAAGCCTTTTTCTTGACTTTCAACTTTATATTAAAGTTGAGTTCTACTCCTCTGGTGGAGCAGGCACTATCCCAACCTTTAGAGTTGTTGTTCTGCTGTTTTGAGAGATAGTTTTGGAGGTCTGTAAGTTTTCAGTTCTTCCAAGGCAATATGATCTAAGGAAATGTATGTTCACTGCTCTCCTGTTCTGTGCTCTTGTCTGTGAATGACCACAAGCACTCTTTTCCTTCCTCAAATTTTGACCTGAGTCCCTGCTCCTGCTAGTGCTGCTCCTTGCCCTGGAACTGTGACCCAGAATTATATATGAGCAATGCAACAGAATCCTACTTCCAATGCTTATAATATCCTCCTGACTAGCAGTCCAACGCCCTTACTATGTTGGGCTAAGATCTCTGGAAGCCATGACTCCCACCAATTCAATTGCCCCCAAGACCTGCTGCTGGATTCCAGGTGAGGCTTGTGCTGATGCTGAGCTGGAATGCCTTTCAGTCCCAGCCCAGCGAAACTGACAATCTTCTAAGTTGTCTCAGGCTGGAAAATTGTTTCACCCTGTCATTTTGTTGGATCTGTCACTCCCGAATTTGTTCTGAGGCATTATTTTAACATTGTTCTGAGGGGAATTTGGTAGAAGTCAGGTGAGCACCTTTACTTGGCATCTTGGCAAATACAAATTATTTTTAAAAGAAAAGAAAACTAATAGTTTTAAATTTAGTGACTTCTAAAAATAAAAAATGAATATTCAAATTGGGCTAGTTTCATAAATACAAAATCAAATAGAGAGCAGAGTTGTCATTTTTCCAGAGTTTGGGGCTTTAATTATCTGTACATTGGGTAAATGTTTTTACCTATGAAATTGTCTTTAATTCTTCACTTTACTCTGTGTTCACTCCAGTAGAAAGTAAGCTCTGCATGCATAGAGACTGTTTTTCATCTTTTTTTTTTTGGTCATAACTCTAGAACCTAGAACCTAGGCCTTCTACATTTACAGTAGGCACTAAACAAATGCTTTTGGATTGAAAGATTATACATATTTATGTATGCATGATCTATAAATGTTCAATGCATCATTAATTTGGGTGAACTGAATATTTTAATTATTTTCTTGTATACTAGAAACATAATATGATATATTAAACATTTTGAAAGGTGGGAGAATTAGTATTGCTATTAGCTTCTTGGTTATCACTTATTTCTTAATACCTTTTAATTCTCAAGTATGTAGTCATTTGCTTTTTGCTTTGAATTATTTATATTCTTAACTGGAATCATTAATAAAACAACATCTCATTAGGCTATTATCCTTTACTAAAGGTACTTGGTTCACACATAAAACTCATTTTAGCTTTTCGGCAGCTGTAGTCTTAAATCTCTCTTTAAAATAATATTTATGGAGTAGATTTATATGAAATGGGAGGGAAAATGGGTCAGCTGTCTTTAAAACCAATGATGTTTTAAAGACTTAAATCAAAATGAAATGTACAATCACATTTTCTACTTTTTTATTCTAACTTCTCTACCTACTCAATATGGGAGATCTAGGGACTATGTAACAAATGCATCAACAAATAGGCTAAATCTTAACTATGATTAGAAGAATGCCCATATATTCCTATATCAAAGTCAGCAATTCTGTGTTCAGCCATAAATTTTCCTGCGCAGGGCCTGCCTTATAGATAAATAATCTTCTAACTTCCTATTGCTGTCTAGGGCATCACTATACTTACAACAATTCAAGATCACAACCTTGCTATTATCCTCAACTCCTCACTCAAACTCACTCACATATGAAATCTGTTGCTAAATATTGTCATTTCTACCTTCTTATCATCTTTGATCCTAACTATTACAATAACCTTCTAATTGATCTCCCTACCTCAGATGTGTTCCTGTTCCCATGTTCCCATCTCTCCTCCAAGGTGTTCTTCTTAAAGTATGGTTCAGCCATTTTAAGTTCTGCCCTACTCTTTGTGACCCCATTTGGGGTTTTCTCAGCAAAGATACCAGAGTCATTTGCCATTTCCTTCTTCAGCTCATTTTATAGATGAGGAACTGAAGCAAATGGGGTAAAGTTTTTAACTTGGGGTCATACTAGAAAGTGTCCCAGTAAGTGTCTCAGGCGAGAGTTAAGCTCAAGAAGATGAGTCTTCCTGAGTTCATGACTTCAGACCTAGGAATTATGTCTGATCAAGTCATTTACCCACCTACTTAGTAAACTTCAGAGGTTCCCTATTATCTCCAAGATCAAATATAAAGTCCTATTTTTGATATGTAAAGTTCTTCCCAATCTGGACCCTTTACCTTTTCAGTCTTCTTTCATTGAGCTCTCCTGTACATTTTCTAGGATACTTCTACACCAGCCTACTTGTGGTTCTTCTACCATGACATTCCACTTCCATTCTTCAGATATTTGTACTTGCAATATTTTCTCCTTGACTTGGGAACTCTGGAATTTGGTTCTTTTTCAAGAGGTGATCAGTGGCTTCTTTCAATTTCTATTTTACCCACTGGTTCTAGAATATCAGGGCAGTTTTTCTTGCTAACTTCTCAAAAGATGATGTCTAGGATCTTTTTTTGACCACAGCTGCAACCAGACCACATACTTCCCTTGCTCAGATCCAGCAGTTTTCCCACTGACCTGCTCTGTTGTGTTTAGCATTTGTGGGTTGAGAAGTCTGGTAACTTCCACAGTTCAGTGATTCAGGGCCTTGGGTCCTGCTTGTTTCCCTCTGTTATTTTGTGGGTTCTATAGCTCTAGAATTTGTTTAGAGTTATTTTGTAGGTATTTGGAGGGATTTGGGGGAGATCTTAAAGAAGTCCCTGTTTTCAAGCTACCGTCTTGGCTCTACAAAGAAAAAGTTTTAACAGGGAGACGAGATCACTGGGTAAGGAGTGAATAAGTATAAGGATCAGAAAAGTGAGAGAGCAAAGAAATGGGCTCTTGAACTGTAAGAACAGGAGCTCCTAAAGTAAATGATTTGATTCCTAAATTTACCTAGGACTGGCACATAATGCATGCACATCCAGGAATAAGTGCAGTCAGAAAGCTGGAGACCCTACCCTCTGTGGAGGACAAACCTAGGGTGAGAATATTTAGAGTTGAATGGGTCATTAAAATTCATAGCTGTCCAACCTCTCATTTTATACCTGAGAAAACAAAGGTCCAAAGTTAAATGATTTGCCCAAGTTCACATAGATAACATTGACACTTTAGGCATTTTAGCTCTATGAGATAAAATACTATTTCCAAGAAAGGTGATGTTAGGTATCAACCAAAGAGGAGGTTATTTTTGAGCAGGAAACTGTGTCTCTAAACTATGAGATTCACTCAAATAAATATAATTATAGATATAGTGCTTGCTATGTGTAAAGTACTAGGCTTGGCAGTGATATCATAGAAAAAGGACAGGATTGGAGTCATTCAAATCCCAGATGTATTCTTAAGTGCCTGTATGACCTTGGACAAGACATTCAATATTTCTTGGTCTCAATTTTTTCGTCTGGAAAATTCAGGGTTAAACTAAGTCACCTCAAAGGACAGAGCACCCAGCCTCAAGTCAGAAAGACCTAAGTTCAAGTCTAGCCTCTGACAGTCAATACCTGGGTAAGTCATTTAGTTTCTGTCTGCCCCAATTTCCTTAACTGTAAAATGGGGATAATAATAGCACATACCATTTAGGGTTGTTGAGAGGATCAAAAGAAATAGTATTTGTAAAGTACTTAGCACAGTATCTGGCACACAGTAGGCACTTAATAAACGCTTGCTCCTCTCCCCTCACCTCCACACAAAGATTTCTTCCAGTTTTCAATATATAATATGATGATCCTATTTCCAACTTGTTGTTCACCTCATACTTTCTGTACCTGTGAGTGAAGGTATACTTACTAACTTGTCACGTAATCGAGTAAAAGATGTGGATAAAACAGCTCTTAGGTGGATAGAGCAAAATATTGCCTTAAAGCCTTGCTAGTAACAAAGATTTTCCCACATATACATGAAAAGTATAGAAGATCATCCCAAAGACAGAACAGAGATGACCTTTTTCGACCACCCTCTGATCGTTAATGTCGGGCAAGGCACAAAAGAGTGAGGTATTTGACTCTGTCATGGAACACATCCACAGTAGAGTCCAGGTGGAAGAGGGATTCCATACACAGCGGGAGTGTTTATCCTTTTGTTTCTGTGTCATGGACCCCTTCTCAGATGAATGTTTTCAAATGTATGAAATGGAATACAGAGGATTATTTTTGTTATTGATCGGTTGTTTCCATCATGTCCAACTCTACACAACCCTATTTTGGTTTTATTTTAGCAACATTGACAGAATGGCTTGCCATTTCCTTCTCTAGCTCATTTTACAGATAAGGAAATGGAGGCAAATAGGGTTAAGTGACTTGCCCAGAGTTACACAGCTAGTAAGTGTCTAAGGCTTGATTTGAACACATGAAGAAAAGTCTTCCTGATTCCAAGCCCAGTGCTCTATCCATTTCACCACCCGATTGCCCACATAGGATTATAAAGACAATCAATTATGTTGAAACATAGTTATTAAATGTTTTTTTTTAAGTATGCAGGCCCCAGTTTAAGAGCCTCTGGTATAGGGGATGAAGTACTACAGGTGTTCCACTTTGCAAATGACATTATATTGGTTGCATGAAATCTCAGAACAATTCAGAGCCTCTTAGATGAGATTCATAACTGTTCAGAAGAGTTTAGTCTTATCATGAATAGAGGGAAAAGCAAGTGGATGAAGAATTCCTATTCTCCAGATCATGACATGGAGGGAGATGAACATTGTACGGAGCTCATTCATAGCTATTTGAACAGACTCTACAAATAGGCAAAGTGGGCCTAGAATTAAACTGAAGAAGAGCAGCTGAATCGCCTTTAGGATATTTCTAAACTATTTTAAAAACTCCAAATTTCTCCCCCAAAACAATGACACATTTTTAAAAATAAAAGTATTCTACTATTGTAGTTGTTAGAGGACTGAGTCACAGAGCAATATAGCCTACAAAGAATTAAAAGTTAGTTTCAGTTAGAGTTATGGACAAGCAGAATGCAACATATAATTTTTGAAAAGTACAATCATGGAAAATCACAGTAAAAGATAACATCAAAGAAACGTTGGCTGGTTGTTGCCTTTTGTTTTTGAAGAGGACTATGTTGGGGTCAAGATACAGTGTGTCTAACTGTGGCTGATAAGAGCAATATGAGCTCAGAAGGCTCTACCATAGGTTGGAAAGAAATAATTTGTATGAACATTTGGAGTGTAGAGCATATAAGAAAATGTATACGATTGAAAAGAAGATGGATTGATCATTTGACAAGGCAGGATAATTGACAGCCCACATGTTATGCTATAATCATTGTGATATAAAAAGCTTAGCTCATACCTTCTACTAAGGGCCATCTTAAGACTTTTTCTGATATTCCCAGCTCTTGCCTCCTGTTTGCACATGCACACACACACACACACACACGCACACACACACACACGCACACACACACACAGATATCATGTATTTTATTACATGAAATCTCATCTTCTACAGGAAGCCTTTCTTGATATCCCTTAATGCTAATGACTTCTCTCTATTGATTATTCCAGTTTATCCTGTATTTAACTTGTTTGTATTGTCAAGATACCATTAGGAGACTCCTTGGTTTTCCAGACCTAAGGCCCAGCAAGCAAGCTGTGCCCTAAGCTTGGCATAACAACAATCCTTTGCACTCATCCTCTAGATGAACTCAGTCACAAAAAAATCCTAGAATTGTTTCACATAATGATTGTATTGCTTTGACCAGCATCAAGTGTTCTCTGAGGTCAGACAAGCAGTTACAGTACCCACGTTCCAGTCACAAAGCCCTGCTATGAATCAAACTTGTCTTGTTGTTGCTGTTACCCCTGATTGTCAAGGCTACAGCTCACTGTGTAGCCATTGATATAAGTATTGATATCTGCCCACACTAAAGTAGGTCTGCCACTGGGGGATCTTGGCACATGTGTCTAGTTTCCCTCCCTACTTGCAAGCTATTTCTTTCATTGTAGAGGTTTCGTCCAGTTGACAGTATGTACTTATTTGTATGTTGTCTCTCCCAATAGAGCAAGCTTCTTGAGAACAAAGACTCATTTACCTTTCTTTGCAACCCTAGTGCTTAACATAGCCTTGGTGTACAGTAGGGGCTTAATAAGTATTTTCTGACTGACTTAAATCTGGACTTAATTTATTGTTTTGTTGATTTCTAGATTTAGGAAAGTGATCAAGAAAATGTTAATAATGCAGATTTTTAGATGGTGGGTTAGGTATATGTTTATATATGATAGATAAAAATGTATCATATACATACGTATATCACTCACATATATACCTATGTATGTATTTTGTGTGTTTTCCAGAAAGCCAGTTGTTAAATATTTGCTAGCATAGCACTGCAACAAGGTATAGTAGAATAAAAACTGCTGTCAGAACCAGGTGGACCTGAATGCAGGTCCTACCTTTGTTGGGTACCAGCTCAACTAGAGCAAATCATTTAAACTCACAATGCTCTAGGTAACTCTTGGGCACTCTAAGTTTCAGAGACAGTGACAAGCTTCATTAATGGAAATAGTTTCTTCACTCTGGAGTTCCTTATGTCAACGAAATCACAGACTCCCATTCTATTTACTTTGTATTTATGTATGTGAGTTTGTGTTGTCTCCCTCAAAAGAATATAACCTCCTTGAGGACAAGGACAGTATCATTTTTGTCTTTGTTTCCCTAGCTCTAAGCATAGGATTTGACACATAGTATACATTTAGTTAAGTGTATGCTAATTGATCAATTAGAAGATAAAAGGGGAAAAGTCTTTTAATAAGTTAGATACTCTCCTCCCTTCTATCCCTCTCCTCCCCCTTCCCCTTGAATTTATGGAAGAACATGGATCTATTCAGTTGTCTCTTCCATGTCTGACTCTACATGACCCCATTTGGGGTTTTCTTAGCAAAGATACTGGAGTGGTTTGCCATTTCTTTTTCCAGAGAGCATGGATAGCAGTCAGAAAAAGAAATAAGGTACAATCACAAATCCATTAGAGCATCTGAGTGACCTTGGCCAAATCACGTAACCTCTCTGGGCCTCAGTTTTCTCATTTATAAAATGAGAGGAACAAATTGCAAGACTACTAAGGTCTGAGCTAGGCCTAAAACTATGATCTTATTCATAGACTTTCTAGAAGCTTTTATTCAAATACTCACTGTATATACTCTGTCCCAGAATGCCAATCATTTTGTCATAGTCATTGCATTTTGTCATAAATCAATATTTCTAGTTTTTATGTGCCATTATTATATTCATATACAGTCAAGCAATCAATTAACAAACATTAACTAAACACCTAGTTTGAGCCAGGCACATAGGCGCTGGGGATACAAAGACAAAAATCAAATGGTCGCTACACTCAAAGGGCTTGTATTCTATTAGGGAGACAAAACGCAAACAAATAAGTGCAGCAAGGGGTTTATCAAGGGATTTCTAATCAAATGAGTCCCTCAGTCTCCTTGAGGAAATAATAAAATGTAAGGAACAGGTAGCAGGGACAATGAGATGTAAGAGCACATTCCATTCACTCTGGAGCAGTCCATTTTCATCTTGTAAAGAGTGTACCCCTTCAAGGTTTTGATTATCTTTGTTGTTACTTGGTTGTTTCAGTCATGTCTGATTCTTCATGACCTCATTTGGGGTTTTCTTGACAAAGATTCTGGAGTGGTTTGCCATTTCCTTCTCCAGCTCATTTTACAGATAAGGGAACTGAGGCAAACAGGGTGAAGTGCTTTGCCCAGGGTCACACAGCTGGTAAGTGGCTGAGGCCAGATTTTAACTCAGGAAGATGAGTCTTCCGGACTTCAGGCCCATCACTCTATCCATTATACCACCTAAATGCCCTTTTGATTGTCTACATAAAGGAAATATAAAGAAGCATTTTCACTACTTTATTATGTTATGACATCCAAAGATATTCTTTAACCAATTTGGAGGGATTATAGTGCTTAGTCTGTTGGGAGAAGGCAACCAATGCCATGTAGGAATAATAATAATTAGCCTGAAGAGGATAAACCATTCCCCTATATAATACAAGTGAATCAATCAGCTCTCTTGAAGAGAGAAGGTGGTGGTGGAGAAAAGAATCAACCAAATAACCAATAAAGAACTCAGTTACCAAGGACATTTTTCACCTAACTGCTTATACCTCATACTCCCACCATAACGGTGTATTTTAGCCTAAGATCTGTCCAGAATTCAGTTTCAGAGTCAGGTTGAACAAGTAACAAGAAGAACTGATTGATCATCCAGCCCTAACTCAGGAAGTGAAAAACCACCGAGCCAAGATTCCTGCTGGTTCTGGGCCAGAGGCTCCACTTACGTTTGTTTTTGGTTTTCCCAAAAATGCATGGAAGTATCTGTAGTAGGAAGGCCGAATTTATGATCTCAAAAAGGATCATATAAATATCTGAATGGTTCGAAATCGTTGGGTATACAGAATTCTCCAAGCAGAAGGCATCAAAAAATTTATTCAGGGCCCAGAGCAACGAATTAGCAAAC
>JAQQSZ010003429.1:0-14446 GCA_028646595.1 Phalanger gymnotis
CTCCGCCCCCCAACCGACACATTTCTTGAAGGTTGGAACCACGACTTATCTAAACTTGCAATCTTCACCCAATACCCGCAATAGAGTTTGAAACATAGTGGAACACATAAGAAGTGCTTGCCATTTTTGTATCAGCGTCATCTGTTTCAATCTTGCCTATAGCTATGATTTGAAAACCTTTTGACAAGTATGGGCCAATTGTGTTCACTTGGCTGATTAAGAATCACATGATGATGAAACAATATTTCTATGGCCCTGCATGGCAAAAAAAGAAAAGGAAAGGAAAAAAAAACATCCAAAGTAGGTCAGGGTCAGTAAATTAGTAAAGGGCATTTATCATGGAGAAAGATGATGGGTGGATCACATAGGAAAGACAACAGGCAATAAATGGGCTAACAGATTAGATCCCCCCCCAGGATGGCAAAAGACCAAGCAGGATGCCAAAAAACTCAGCAGTTTGAGGAAAAGCCTAGCAATTCAGACAGAATTAGAAATGGTGAGTCTGGGTTCATGCATTCTGGGGTTTGATGCCTCTGCCCTCAATTTCTGTCCAACAATGACAGAGCTTCACATGAATGACTGACGAGGAGGTTGTTACTGTTTCCAAGAAAAGCTTAAATATGGCAGTGTGCTGATTGACAGGCATACATAAGAGTTATAAGGTCTTTCGGTAGCCATCTAGTCCAACCCATACCTGACACATCATGAGCATTTAATAAATGCTTATTGACTGACTGTTCTGTAACACCTAAGGTAGAATGACCTTTAAGACAAGGCCATCAAGTTGTCACACAGCCTCTGGGTCAAAGATGTTAGTGGAAAGGGAACCTTCCTGTTTTGGAGGGCTCTGATTGGTAGGACGTTTTCTCTGACATCAAGCATACACTGACCTCTTGGCAACGTTCCCCGGATAGAATGTAAACTGCTCGAGGGAAGGAACTTCTTAATTTTTATCTTTGTATTCCCAGGACCTAGAACAGTTCCTGAAACATAGTAATCACTTATTAAATGCTTGGTTTGTCCCAGGCTTTTGGAGACTCATCTGTACAGAGGGAAGTCTTCAGGACCTGCATAAACTTGGGAGTAGGCCAGTATTGTTTCTTGCCGTTCTGAGAGGGATTGAGGTTATCTTCATCTCCCAGCCAAGCATGATGGCTGCAATACAAACAAGGAGCTTGGGCTGGAAGCTTTCTTTTCAGGGAAAGAGAGACACCAGGTAAAGGACTTGATAGAGTCAGGTGGGTGGGAATGTAGACAGGGAAAAGAATTTAGTGCCAAGAGCCATTGCCGATATCGTCAGGACCCTCATGAGAGGTGAGGGTGCAATGGAGGGAATCCATCTGGGCTCCCTGAAGGATTGAAAAAGGTGGTGATGTGTTTCAGTTCCCTCCTTGCTCTCTTCCTGTCCCTAACATGGCAGAGATTTACTCCAAAGTTTCTCCATTAATTTGTCTGTTCATAATTCCCAATTTAATTAGTAATTTAAAGCCAGCTTGGTCTAGATAAAATTTGAAGAGACAGTATGCTACATCAGAAAAAAAAATCAGTGGCTTTGGAGTCAGAGGACCCGGGTTCGAATGTCACCTCTGCCACCACTACCAGTGTAAGTTTAACCAGTGCCTCAGTTTCCTCACCTGAAATAGAAGGGATTTGGGCTCCATGACCTTTAAGGTCCCTTTTGCTCTAAAGATATGAGTCTAAGATAGATTCTAACTGTTTTGTTTTTCTTGTGGAAGCCTGCTTTTATTTGTGAACTGGGGGGCTTCAAGAGAGAGAGCCAAGGAATGGTTTGTGGTATACAAAGATAAGAGAAGGATAAAGGTTCAAACCAGGGGCAATGTGTCAGGCTATATACAAATGAGAAAACATCTCAATGAGTTTTGATTTATGAATAATTTTATAAGCCTCCCAAGAGCAAAGAAGGATTCAACCACATGAATCCAGACCATCCACAATTACTCAATGCCGGAGCCACGAGTAAATATATTTAAGTGGGTTGAAGGAAGATGGGTAAACTGGAGGGCTGCCCTCACAGGCAATTAATTAGACGTGGTCAGTTTGGCTCCCACCTGTATCATCCTTCCTTCGTTAGCTCCAAGGGCTTTCTCTACTCCTGAGCGAGGAGCAGAGCAGGAGCTTTGACTAAGGAAAAATCCCAGCACTCCTGGGGGCCAACTAAGGGTCAAGTTGGGAAAGGAAGGTACTGCCCACATTTTGGAGGTGGGGTCTGGCAAAGAGAGAGTAGCTGTCTTGCCCGTGATCGCATCCATCCTGACTGCCCCCAGCTGGAACAGACGGCTTGATTCACTTCTTGTTCCCAGTTCTGTCCCCCCACTCTTGCCCCTGGGCTCAGCCAGGGCCAATTAGAACAAACCTAAATCTTAAAAAGCTATCATGTCTGCTCTAAGTCTTCTCTTTTCCAGGCTAAATATCCATAATTCTTTCTGAACTGATTTTCATATTTCATGCACATGAACTCCCTGCTGTTTACCATCCTGCTAGTCCTCCGGCATTAGGTTTCTATACTTGGAGACAATTTGATCCTACATATTGAATGATATCGACTCTCTAAGCCAAGGCATAGGGCCTCTAGGTGGCTCAATGGATAGAGCGCTGGGCCTGGATGGATCAGGAAGATTCATCTTCACGAGTTCAAATCTGACCTCAGACACTTACCAGCTGTGTGATCCTGGGCAAGTCATCGAACCCTCTTTACCTCAGTTTCATCATCTGTAAAATGAGTTAGAGAAGGAAATGGCAAACCACTCCAGTATCTTTCCAAGAAAACTCCAAAGGATGTTACATAAAGTTGGACACAACTGAAAACAACTGAATAAACCAGGGTTTATAGCAATGAGGAGGAAGATGGCGGGACTAGTGGGAGGTACACTGAGCACACCGGCGTCGATGGATCATAGAGCATGAGACAGGGAGGAAAGTATAAGATGACTGAAAATGTAGAGAAGGGGCGCAGTTGTGAGGGGATTGGAGAGCCACGTGGTCTCTGATTCTAAGAGTCCTGCTTTTTAGCAGGTTTGGAGAAGCATGACAGGCATGGGATGTGATGAACAAGAAATCCAAGAAAGCCTTAGAACCTTTGGAAGGGAACATAGGGACTACATAGTCTAACTCCTTCACTTTACAGAAGCAGAAGTGAAGGTGCAAGGATTTAAGTGACACATAATTTTAGAGTTTAAAGGGACTACTTTAATGACAAAATGGAAATCACGCTGCCTTTGGAATCCAAGCCTGGAAACTTCTAGCCTTGGTCATCACTTCCTAGCACTGGGCCTTGGTTCCTCATATGTAAAATGAAGGGATTGGAGAATAGACAATCTCTGAGGCCCCTTCCAACTCACTCCCTGTGATCCTCTCTGTCAATAAGCATGCATTTATTAAGCACCTACTATGCGCCAGGCACTGAGGGGACAAAGACCCCAAGAAGCTCACACACAAAAGGAGAAGTAGAATAGAAGTACACACAGTATGCTCTGGTCCCACTGCCAGAGGCCAGGTCTTGAGGTGGAACAGGAAGGGCCGGGGTGGGGGGTGGATCTGTTAAAATTTATAAAATGCAATATGAATATTTCTGCTGCACGGCAGCATTCTGGTGACGCAAATGCCATATTCCTCATATTGGATTTAATATCACTACTTATAAAGGATTCAGAAATACAGAAAATATCAGTATCTCAATACTCAAGGAATCAAAAAATGCAAAAATTGTAAAATTACATAAATGGAATTCACTGGTAAGGAAGCACACACCAGAAAACGAAATTGCCTGCACAATTACGGTTTAAAACAAACCAAAAAGATGCCAATTTCTCTAAAACTAGGATTTTTTTTCGAGGGTGGAGGGCCAGGCAATTGGGGTTGAGTGATTTCCCAAGGTCACATAGCCAGTATGTATCAAGTGTCTGAGGTCAGATTTGAACCCAGTTCATTCTGACTCCAGGGCCGGTGCTCTACTCACTGGCCCACCTAGCTGCCCAAAACTAGGGTATGGTTTTAGGGTATCCTAAAATGAAGGAATTTTTAGGGCATATTTAGGGTATCCTAAAACGAGGGTAATTTAAAGTTCCAGGCAAAGGATCTCTTTCCAAGGGTCCCTGCAAATGTGAAGGGCCCAACTTTGGCCTGGACAGGTCCCCACATGTGATATGGATTTATCCTTGCCCCATTCCCAAGACCCCGGTGGGTTCCATTTCACTTCTCCCCCAGAATGCCTCGGTACTTTGAGGGGATTTGGGTAATTCTGTTCTCTGCCACTGGCCAGTGCTTTCACCAGCTGTGTTCCCCAAGTTTTAAGGGCACACCGACTAGCACCCTAGTTTAATTTAACCACATATGTCAGATGAGCTTTTACAAAGGAATGTTTATTTCAAAGCTATAATAAGGAAAGCATACAAACATTTCTTTCAACCCCTTAGGGGCATAATTCCCCCTACACACAGACACAGACACAGACACACACACAGACACACACACACACACACACACACGCACACACCAAGGTCCTTGAAGATTAACTTCAAATCTTAGCTCAATTCCTATATAGCATCAATCTTATGAAGTTCAAGTCCAGAGGTTCCTCGGGCCAACATCCAAAGACCCTGGCATCTCTGGGCTTCCCTGCTAGGCCCTCTGCCATGTTTGTGCCGGAAGCCTACTCTCCAAGATCCCCAAGACTCGAGCTCCTTGATCAGGGATTCCATTTCCTGCACATGGGACTAAAAAGGACAAACAAACAGACCAGAAGCCCAAGCAGTTGCTCCGAGTGGCCCAAGGGAAGGGGAAGGGGCCCTCATGCCCTCCCCCACCTTACTTGCTATGAGTGACTGAGTCCTTCTTTCTAGACTTGACTTTGGAAAGGAGACAAAAGCTGGGCTTGGTGAGGTACATTTTAAAAACACTTGATAGTTCCAGTGGGAAAAAGGTAGCTTCCAACCATGTGGAAAGTCGATGCAGAATGTCTACACATAGACTAGTTTTTCTATCTCCCAGGAACAGTTCCCAAGCATCTCCCATGTGGCTGACACCACTTGAGATAACCTGGGCACACACAAGCCCTTATAACACAGAGAATAAAAAGAAAGGGAATAATCACAGGTTAGGGTTTTGTTGGGGAGAGGCAGTAACATGCTGGGGGGATAGGGGAAAGGCCAGATCTCATGTAGAAGGGGTGCCTGAAGGAAGTGAGGGATTCTACGGTGAGGAGGTGAGGAGGGAGTGCATTCCAGGTGTGGAGCAGGACCTGTGCAAAGGGATGCAAATGGAGATAGAACAGAGAGAAGGTCAGATTAGCTGGATTGGAGAACAAAGGAGGGAGAGAAATCCTCTGACACAGCCCCACCTGTACCTGCAAAGGGAGCCCTGCAGCAGACCCCACAGGGACAGAGTCAGCCTTTGCCTGAAGATTTCTGGGGGATGGGATGCCTCCACCTCCTGAGGCAGCCCATGGTCCTTGTAATCCTGGGGAGGAAGCACCACCAGTGGACATAACTCATGGAAATTGTCCTGGCAGCAATGGAATTCTAATTCCTGTTCCCATGGCATTTTGAGCTCTAACATGTACTAATCTCACAATAGCCCTGTGAGGTAGGGAGTATAATTAGGATCGTTCAGAGTCTGATTCAGAGCTGAAAGGGACTTTAGGGAGAGAGGTGTATTGCCTGTGCCTGGCACACAGTAAGCACTTAACAAATGCTTGTTGACTAATAAATGCTTGTTATTAAGTGGCTTGCCCATCCATGTTCCCAAAGTCACTGAGTAGACGAGCTAGTATATGGACTCAGCTCTTTGCATTCTTAGAAATGCCTGGAATATATTCTAATACTAATAATAATAGCTAACATTTATGTAATGCTTATTGTGGGCCAGGCACTGTGCTAAAAATTTTACAATTGTTATCTCAGTCGATCCAGTGAGGTAGAAGCTATCATTATCTTTAATTTACAGTTAGAGAAAGTAAGATAGACAACATTTAAGTGACTTGTCCAAAGTCACACAGCTAGCAAGCGTCTGAGGCAGGTTTTGAACTCAGATCTTCCTGACTCTGGGCCACTGTGCCACCAAGATTCCTAGCTTTTCTAATGAGGTCTTCCCTCCAAAGTCTGTCCGCCCTGAATTCAATCTAACGGTGCCAGCGGCCCATTGTCAAAACAGATCTCACACTCTGCGCTTCGCAGGCCTTTTCTGAGAAGTATTAAAAACTACTCCATTTGGCAGCATATCCTGCCCTGAAGTCAGTCAACCAAACACAACAATAAGCCCAGCCAGCAGGGGAGAAAACACACCCCACCGATGGATTGTCCAATGCCTTAAAAATGTATGTGTTCACCGGAGTCCAGGGAGAAAGTAGTCCCGCAGATGCCAGGTCAGAGATCTGCATGTTCTGAGCTGCTGAGGCTGAATCCTGCTTGGATGGGAGACTGCACTCTCTGCCAGGTGGGGCGTCACCATCCTGGAATCAGAGAGGTTTTGCAAGAATAAAGAAAAGATTCCAGCTCCGAGAAAGGACAGCTCCTTGGAGGGAGGGCTCCAGGGATGATGGGAGTCAGCAGCAAGCCTGACTAGTGGGGAGGCTGGGACACAGGACACGTGGCATGAACTCAGCGTGGGGCTGGAACCAAGCAGCATGATGGGGAGCGATGGGCTGAGAGAGCTAAGCTGACTCGGGTGGAAACTGATGGCAGTGCACATTGTGATCAAGGAAAGAGGAAATCTCAAAACTTTTTACAAATGAAAAATTAGGATCTTACAGTTTAAAGCCACTGTCTCATTTTACAGATGAGGAAACTGAGGCATGGAAAGGTTGATCTGGGCCAAGATCTCACAGGAAGCCTGGTTCCTTTTTTTTTTCCTTCCAACATTTTATTTAAATGAAAAAGAAAATCTTTCTTCTGGAGTCGGGAGACCTAGGGTTCCAACTCTGACTCCATGATGTATTTGCTGTGTGACTTTGAAAAAAGTCCATTCATCAACCTGGGCCTCAGTTTCCTCATCTGTCAAAATGATGAGGTTGGACTACGTGGTCTCAGAGATTCCTTTCGGATCTAAATCTATGGTTCTAGGAAACCGCCTGGTCTCTCAGACACTCTAGTCTCCTCTACTCTTGAGTTGAGGTTCTTTCTACCAGATGGGAGAGTGTTGAAACTCTGGTCTCCTTAAAACCGCCAGGAAAGTTAACCTATCCACGTGGGCTTGGCCTCAATTTCCTCACCTGTGAAATGGGAAAAACAATGCCTGTGGTAGATACCTCACAGGGCAGTTGTGGGGAATTAAAGGGGGAAATCTAGATAGAATACTCTATAAACCCTACTGTGTTGTATAAGTGTCTGAGATTGTTATGGAGTTCCTGCTGTCTCCAAGGACCTGTTAAGAATTAGTCTGGATAAAAGGGCAAAGGATCATAGGTTCAGCCTGAGAAAGATTTCCAGTCTCACATAACCAACAGCCTTTCAGCCTTCTCAGATGAGATTCTCATAGACCTCTCAAACTCAGCTTGTGCAGGACACAACTCATCACCTTTCCCTCAAACCTTACCCTCCTCCTAGCTTCTTTTTACTGCTGAGAGCAGCAGCATCTCCCCAGTCACCCTGGCTAGAAACCTAGGCGCCATCCACTCTTTGGTCACACTCCCTCACCCCCAAATCTATCAGGGCAGCTGAGTGACACACGTGGATACAGTTCAAGTTCAAATCTGGCCTCAGACACTTCCTAGCTATGTGACCTTGGGAAAGTCACTCACCCTTGTTCACCTCAATTTCATTATCTATACAATAAGTTGGAGAAGGAAATGACAAATCACTCCAGTATCTTTGCCAAGAAAACCCCAGATGGGGTCACGAAGAGTCAGACATGACTGAAAAGACCGAAGAACAAATTAGGGGAAGGTGACGAGGCTGTGCCCTAGGGCACTGAAGCTTAGAAGGCCCTAAGAGTTGGTGTACTTCTTTAGCAGAGAACCAGTTGGGCTGGGCACCTAGTTAAGAATAGTTACTTAGAACAGGGCTGTCCAAAATGGGGCCCACGGGCCACATGCAGCCCGAAGTGTGATTTATGCAGCCACCTACAAGCACAGAAATTTACATAAATACTTGAGTAAAGGAAGCTGAGCTACCACAGAGCTCTCACTAAAATGGCAAATCAAAATATATTGTCCGACCAGCTCTAACTTAGAATATGAAGTGACCAGATGGTGATCCCTTCTCTTTCCCCTCAAGCTACCTTCCGATTGAGCTTCTCTATGGCCTGACCCCACCCTTCTTCCTTCCCCAAGCCTGGCCTCCCCAACAGTGACTTAACAGTGCCAGGGCCTCTGCTTACCTCCGTGGCATGATAACCTCAAGGCCTCTCACTACTCTGTGCCTTATGTGCTGGAGTCAGTATCCTCTCCTCAAGGCTTCCCCACGCCCACTTGAATTTGACTTCAAAAGTTGACTTTAGATCTCCTTAAAATATAAGATGTCAGAACTTCGAAGGACTTCAGAATAGAGTGTGTCCTGACTAGAAGGGACCTTAGAATATGGAAGGTCAGAGCTTGGGGAAGGGAAAACCTTAAACGGAAACTCTCCCAGCTGGGAGGGACCTTAGAAAAGCATTTCAGAGCTGAAAGGGACAAAAAAGATCATTTCATCCAATCTCTGCTTTGACAGCCAGTGAACCGAGCCCAGAACCCGGTTCTCCAGATCCCGAGTCAAGCGTCCTTTTGACTACCCTGGACATCTGACTCTCTATTTCTAAGTCAAAGGAGTGGGGACATTCCAACATCACAAAGGGTGAAAGTTGCTTGTTCTATACTAGAAGCAATTTGTCTTAACTTTTGTGGATTAGGCATTGTGTTATCCTGCCCTTGAAAGTCCCTACCAAGCCAAGCCCCTGGGGCCTCTCTGGCACATCGTTCAGCAGCTGGGTGTGCGAGTGACATTAGGACAGAGGGCTTTGCACTAATGAAGACTTTTGGATCCATTTCAAGGTCCTTCTTTCATTTCAAGCTCATTTTCAAGTATTTTTCACCACGAGCCAGAAATAAAAACCTATCGTTTCTTAAGGTTGGGGAATTAACTCACCTCCGACTTCCAATTGAAACTTTAGGATGCTTTCATCACCTACTTAAGATCATGATATCATGGGGTGGGGGTGAGGAGGGAGGCTGGTTCAAATCACAGTCATGCTGTCTACCATCTGTACGACTTTGGGCAAATCCCTTGGCTTCTCCAGGCCTCAGTTTCTTTATCTGCAAGATGAGAGGTGACATCTAAAGTCCCACTGACTTTAAGTCTCTGAAGCAATGAGGAATCAATTGGTCCCTCAATCAATAAGCATTTACTATGTGCCAAGCACTATGATCCCTGTTGTGTTAAGCACTTGTGTGTGGTTGGCCCTTTGTTCTAGAAGACGACCATGGCATCAGGCAGATGTTGACACGACTTGCAGTTGACTTTGATTTGAGTGAGGGGCGGGGCTGTGCAAGGTCACCAGTCTCACTTTCTCCTCGAGAGCCATCTGGGTGCAGGGGCCGGATATCAATCAGGATGACTGGGGATGGCCCAGGATACAATGGGAGACCTTGGCCCTTTGAAACTAAGGTCTTTAGGTTCTCATTTTGAGTGAAGCAACTCCCATTCAATGAATAGGCCTCTTTAAGAAGTGAGTCAAGGGGAGGCCTGTTTAATTAAAAAAAAAATCAAACTGAGAGGGAAAGACCCTCAGGGTTGCTGTCCAAAAGAGAAGCAGTTACCATTGACATTCACCCTGAGCCAAGAGGGCCCAAAAAGTAACCAGTTAGTGGCACTTGGGCAGGACCTATTATTGTTCGATCCATGAGATCCAGAATGAACTGGGTTTGAAGCTTGGTCTTCAAGAAAGAAATCTAGCCAGTCAACTGCAAGTTAACTAGGGAGCTTTGGGCCATCAAAATTGACCTTCCTTTAGACAGAACACCCTCAGGTAAGGGGAGAGAAGAGGAAAGGGGAGGGAAGGAGAGGGGAGAGGAGACGAAGAGCTGAGCTGCCCAGCTGGAACTGGCCTGCTGGGTCCCTAGGATGGATGGAAAGACCAAAGCAGAAACAGTTCCTGTCTTCAAGGAGCTCACATTCTAATGGGAACATCACATGTCTTTAAACTGACACATACAAGACACCCAGAGTGGATATCAGTTGACCTCAGAAGGCAGGGCTCTAGCATCTGGGGGCCAAAGTCTCTTGCCAGAGTTGGCCTTTGAGCTGAATTGAGCTCCGTTCCACTGTTTGCTGTGTCCCTTGATCTGTGCCTCAACCACATCATTGGTATAATGAAAAGAGGCACAACCTGCTTCAACAAGCACTTATTAGGCACCTACTATGGATAAGGGACATGATGATGAAAATGAAACCATACCTGCTGTCAGAGACATTACAATGATGTTAAAGGAGATCTGCCCAGTGTACAAAGCAGAATGTGATGAGGACACAGAAGTTATTGTGGGGCGAACATTATGTAAACCCTCTAAACATGGGAGCAATGTAAGTTATTAATGATAATGTTACAGTGTTATAATGTTATGTTATAACATATATAACTTATATAGCATATATAACTTTTAATGCTATAGAATGAAGGGATGGGGAACCTATGGCCTAGAGGCCACATGTGGATTCAGTCAAAGAGCTGCACTTGAGGACCAAGGGGATCACAGGTGGCCTCGAGGCCACAGGTTCTCCACCCCTAGATAAATTATTATATGTCGATGCCTCTTTTTTAAGCTCTTCCAGAATCTGTGACTTTGCTGGAGTCCCTACCAATGTAGAACACAAGATCATTGGTTCCAGAGACAAAAGAGCTGGGTTCAAATCTTACTTTTGGCATAAACTAACTGTGTAACTTTAGGTAAACAACTTAATAATTCCAGATCTCTTTTTCTTCATCTAGAAAATGAGGAGATTGAACTAGACAGCCTCCAGATCTGAGTCTGAGGAACATGTGCTTTGAAAGCTTATGTGGCTGACCAATTGGCCACTCTGAATCCAAGTGATGACATCTTCTGGACTTAAGTAAGGCCAGGCCTTGGATGATAGACGATGCATCCATCTCTCAAGGTCCAGATGTGTAGTTTTGCCTGCTGTAGCTGACACTTTCTGATCATAACCTACAAAGAAGCAACCAGGGGTATCTCTGCACCATGATAAAATATCAGAATAAGATTATAGTCGAGGATTGTCTGAACATAATATTATAATCTCAAGAGGCATTTTAGTTGCTAGGACCCTGGACAGGAAGTTGGGCACAACCAACCCCAAGTTCTTCAATCACGTTTCAGCTGTGTGACCCTGGACAAGTCACATAACCTCCCTTTGTCTCATCTGTAAAATGGAGATAATACCAGAACCCAGAACCCACCATAAAAGGGTTGTTTGAGAGGATCAGACGTGATCATATGTCAAAGGATATGACTGAGCAGCTTTCAGATGAAGAAATCAAAGATATCTATAATCATATGAAGAAGTGCTCTAAATCACTTTTGATTAGAGAAATGCAAATTAAAACAACTCTGAGGCATCATCTCACATCTATCAGATTGGCTAATGGGACAAAAAATAAAGGAAAATGACACATGTTGGAGAGGATATGAGAAAATGGAGACACTAATGCATTGTTGCTGGAGTTGCAAACTGATCCAATCATTCTGGGGAGCAGTTTGGAACTATGCTCAAAAGGCAACCAAACTATGTATACTCTTTGATCTAGCAATACCACTACTAGGTCTGTACCCCCAAAAAATCATAAAAAATAAAAAGGACCTGCATGTACAAAAATATTTATAGCAGCTCTTTTCATGGTGGCAAAATATTAGAAACTGAGGCGGTACCCATTAATTGGGGAACGGCTGAATAAGTTGGTGTGGTATATGAATGTTATGGAATACTATTGTGCAAAAAGAAATGATGAGCGGGCAGATTTCAGAAGAACCTGGGAAGACTTGTATGAACTGATGCAAAGTGAAATGAGCAGAACCAGGAGAACATTACGCACAGTAACAGCAAAATTGTGTGATGACCAACTATTAATGACCTAGCTCTTCCCACCAACACAATGATCCAAGCCAATGACAAAGGACGCGTGATGGAAAATGCCATCCACATCCAGATAAAGAATCGATGGACTCTGAGTGCAGATGGAAGCACGCTTTTTTTCACTCATTTCACTCACTGTTTTTTCCTGTGTGTTTCTTCTTTCACAACTGTGCCTAATACGTAAATTTGTTTTACATAATTGCACCTATGTCAAATTGCTTGCCATTTTAGGAAGACAGGAAGGAAGGAAAGGAGGGAGAAAAATTTTTAACTTAATATCTTGTAAAAATGAATGCTAAAAATTGTCTTTACATATAATTGGGGAAAAATAAAATACTACTAAAAATGAAGTCATGTGTAGAGTGTTTCACAAATCTTGATGGGCTTCACAAACACCAGCTACCATGAATTATATTGTAACTACTAATAATATAACTGACATTTGAGTTATAATAGCAGGCTTTGCAAAGTACTTTACAGATATGTCACTTGATCCTCACAAATGTGGGAAATGAGTCTCATCACTGTCATTTCCATTTTATAGATCAACAAATGGAGGCTCGAAATATCTCAGATCTAGAACCCAAAGGACCCTCTGAATCCATCCAGACCAACCCCATCATTTTACAGATGAGGCACCTGAGACCGCCTGAGGGAAAGTCACTAAGTAGAGGACACACTACTAGTAAGAAAGTAGATCTAGGGCTCCCAGCCAGGTCATCTCACTGTAGACCCAGCATCCCTTCTTCTCTACCATGTTTCCTTTCTGGTGTCCAAGAGGAAGACCCCTGTTCTGTGGAAACTTAGGCAAATAATGTGAAGAAACATCAAAGATGAATGTGGAACCCAGGGTTCTTGACTCCAGGTTCTAGTTAAGCGCAGAGGGCCTCATCACTTGGTCAGGTTCAGAGTAGCCAGTGAGTCAGCCATGTAAGCTCTCAAAGCACATGTGCTATAGACTCATAGATCTAGAGACCATCTAACCCAAGCTCCTCATTTTCCAGATAATGAAACAGGGACCCAGAATTATTAAGTGGTTTGCCTAAGGTTACGCAATTAGTTTATGCCAAAGCTGGGATTTGAACCCAGTTCTTTTGCCTCTGGAGCCAATACTTTTGTGTTCTCTTTCTAGGACACCACTACACAAACACCACACCAGATGTGCTAGACCCGTGACCTGACCAACATTAGAGAGGAGAGGAACATCGACCTGGCCTAGAATCCCCAGAGGAGGTGAGATTGGAGTTGAGTCTTGAAGGACAAAGAAATGATCTCACAGTGTTAATCAGCTTCAGCCAGGCTTTCTGTGGTTCACTAATAGGAAGGAATGATGAGGTAAAGAAAGGATTAAGAACTGAGTAGCTGGAAAGACTGCTTTTGAGTTTAATTTCCTTCTAAATGGAAACTGATGGTCCCAGGCAGGAAATTGGAGGGGGGGGGGGCAGGGGAGCATCACCAAAAAAAGCAACAGCAACAAAAACAGCAAAAGCAACAACACAGAGGCTGCTGATTACAGAAAAGAGAAAGAGGAACAGACATAGGCACTGGCTGGCAAGAGGCAGCTCAGGGAGCTGGACAGAGGGCAGAGAGCCTGGCCACGGCTGCCTCCAGCCTGTGTTTATATGAAGATGGCCAATGAATGGGGAACTGCTCTGAGCCCGATTGGGGAGAAGCTCTCCACCCCCTCCTACATAGCTTATTAAAGTCTTTATTTTGAACATCTGCTGAGGAGGGACTTTATTCCTATGTCCCAGAGAACATCGTGTCTTATGTTGTTTCCCCAGACCTCAGCCCTCCATAATGTAAATAATCCCTTTGATTACAGAGGCCGGTAGTGAGAGGACCGTAACTCCACACCTGGATTTTCTGGTCCGGCCAGGTACTACATGCATTTTCAGAGCTGGAAGGGCCCTCAGAGGCCGGCCTGTCCAACATAGACCCAAACTGGAATCCCTGGACGGCGTCTCTGACAAGGCTTGGCCAGTGAGGAGGAGAATTTGGAAAATGAGGCCCCTCATTTTTACACCAACAAGAAGGCTGGTAAAATGGAAATTATGCTGGATTTGGAGTCAGAGAACCTGGGTTCAAATCCTGGTTCTGCTATTTACTTTTTGTATGACCTTGGACAAATGATACATTTCTGAGACTCAGTTTCTTTTTTTAAAAAAATTTAATTTATTTAAAAATTTAGTTTTCAGCATCGATTTTCACAAGAGTTTGAGTTACAAATTTTCTCCCCATTTCTACCCTCCCCCCCTCCAAGATGACGTATATTCTGGTTGTCTTGTTCTCCATTCAACCCTCCCTTCTATCACCCCACTCACCTCCCATCCTCTTTTCTCTTCCTTTCTTGTAGGGCGAGATAAATTTCTACGCCCCATTGCCTGTGT
>JAQQSZ010003430.1:0-14446 GCA_028646595.1 Phalanger gymnotis
GAAAGGAAGGGAAAGGGGGATGGGAGGGGAATGGGGTGACAGAAGGGAGGGCAGACTGGAGAACAGGGCAACCAGAGTGTACGCCATCTTGCAGTGGGGAGGGGGGTGGAAATGGGGAGAAAATTTGTAATTCAAACTCCTGTGAATATCAATGCTGAAAACTAAAAATATTAAAAACAAACTAAAAAAAAAGAAACATCGAATCATAACAAATTAGTGGCACACAGATGAGATCAAAATGCACAGGGCTTCAGCTTCCCATTTAAGATGTCTGGCAATGAAAACACATGACAGCAGCTTCTCCCTTTATTTCAGTTCATCTTCTCTCAGAAATCCCAGGCCTTCGTGTTTCATGTCATTTTATAAGCTCATTGTAACCGAGCTCCTCATTTCAAAGAAAACAGGGGCTTAGTTACAGATGGTTATATGCCACTGCAATGAAACTATTGATAAAAATTGCTTTCAAAGACCGTCTAAGGTTTTTAAAAGGCAGTCCAGTCCCTGAATACATGCACTAAAAACAAAACATTTCTTTCAAACTGTTTAATGTTGCCTAGACTCAAAAGATTTCTAATTTGACCTCAGTGTGATACATTTTTCAAAAATGCAAATCAGGTCTAAAAACCTTACTTGGAGGAGAAAGAAGGAGATGGGGAAGAAGCAAACAAGGGGAAAAGATGAGAAGAATTAGAAATTAGAGGGGTTCTAAATGTTACCCTTGTAGATAACCTCATTTCTGAAAATTCTTCCTTGCTTTTGAAAGTACATTTTAATTACAAACACTCACAAATTTCATGGTTATAAGCTTGACATTAAATTTTTCAAATGGCTCATTCTTAATAAAAATTATTTTCTAAGAAGAGGCTGTTTTTATATTTATCAAATGCTTTCTAGATATATTAGGTAACATCAGCTTCAACAGCCCCTCCCATGGAGAATACAAATGCTATTACTTTATCTTCAAAAGGGAACAGAATCTGGGGGCGGAGGGGGCAGCTTAACTGCCTTCTTAAGACTGACTGCTGCCATGATCAGAGAGAGATTATAATAAGAGAAAACTCAAGACAATCTCTTTCCTTGAGAGACTAGAATAGTTAAACTGTCATCTTTGACAAAGACTAAAGAGATATTTCCTGGGAGAACTGAGTTTAACTCTTATGGTGTGGATAATGTACCTTAAAGAGAATTCTTGAGAGACTTTGACACCCAGAAAGAGCTGAATGGTAGGACTCTATTTCCACAGTTATAAATAAGTTGTACCTGATGGTTAGAGGTGACTTTGGCTATGATCTTTCTCATTTTAATATTCTGATGAATTGGTTGAAATATATTTTTGTATTACTTGTTACAATATGAACAAACTGTACATCCAGTTAACACTCTTATTTATTTTAAGCCTGTGGTACTAAGGGGTTTCAGAAAGAGAAGAGAAAGCTTGTGGAAAAAGATGTTTCTCCATTTTACTTTATCAAGTAAATCAAGGGGCTTAGATATTACCAATTAACAGAACAGATTTTGCATTCCTATTATTTTATGAGGAAATATCAAAACATACACCTTAACTGCCTTAGAATACGAGATGATAATTAATAAGGCAATAAATCAAGTAACAAGATGAGACATGTGGGTTTGGTATGGACATTAACAAGAAATATGCACCTGACACATGTGGTAGTCACCTCTAAAGCCCCTTAGAATTACATATATTATTTCACTGGAGCCTTACCAACCTCAAAATTCTATCATCATCCATATTTTACAAATGGGAAAACCTTCAGATGTTCAGTGACTTGCCCACACACACACAGCAGATCTGGGACTTGAATTCAAATCTTCTCACTCAACTACTCACTACTCAACACTAGCTCCTTTATATTTGTATCTGCCCAGGGTCCCTAGGCACTTGTTCCTTCATCAAAGGTCAACAGATTCTAGTGAGAAGTCATGCAGTCATAGCTGTCCAGCAGACAAGAAAATAGATATATGTACATGTTCCTAACAAACACACAATCTTCCTTTGGCATGAGGAGGGGTCACAGGAATAGTCTTTAAAAAGTCACCTCAAAGGACAGAAGACCTTTGGTGTGCCTTCCTTCACCTTCTGAAAGTCTACGAGTACTATAGTTACAACACATATACACAATATGAACAATGATATATGGGACAAGAGTTTGGATCTACTGAAATGCTGGTTAGCATAGTCAGGAAAGGAGGTATAGAGGAGATGGGACTTGGAATGGACCTTAAAAGAATTAATTTCCAAACCAAAAACATTTAACTGAACCATTTGAAATCATAATAGTGATTTTGATTTTTCCAGTGATTTACACACTCAAAATAGTTTATCTTCTTGTAGTGATTTAAAAAAAAGTTGCCAAGACTAAACCTAAATTACTTAATGGCTCATCTATAGAGACTATATTGGAATGCCTTTAATTCTGAAAAAGAAATTAAATTAATATTTCAGGCATGAGTTCTCTTAATGACACAGATATTATTGAGTCGATTTATCAACTCTCTCATTAAATCCAAGAGTGTAAAGTCCTAATGGACATCTTAGAAGAAGTTAGCAGCTATAAATTTTCAACAGGTTTGGAACAATCCACCATAAGAAAACTTTCAAAAGAGAAGTTTTATAACTCACTGGCAACTATGTCACTGTTACTGAGTAAATGGGCCCTAATTCACTCCACCAATCTAATGAATCCTCATTTTAGAGTTCTGCTGTTCTTATCCATCTCGCAGATAATGCAAGATGGTCTTGTGTGGGTTTGTAGGAGGGGTAGTTACAGGATTGGGACTGGAATGAATAATCCCAACTCTGCCACTGTGCTGTTACCAGTCAGTGACTAGTTTTGACAAGTCAGTAAACCTTGCTGCTGTTATTCAGTCTCCTAACTTTTTAGTGCAGTGGGAAGAAGGCTAGATTTTACAGTCTGTAGACATGGGTTAGAATTTATGGTATATGTAACCTTGGTCAAGTCACTTAAATTCTCTGGCCTTCAGTTTCTTGATCTGTAAAATACAGAAGGGACAACTAGATTAGATCCCTCTAAGAAAGAAAAGTAGGGAATGCTCTAACTAAGCAGAGGGAAGGGGTATTGAAATGGGAGAGATGAGAGAAATTGTCAAAGAGAAAGTGAAGAAGAGAAGGACAAAGCATATAATCTTTAACTGGATTCCTGTCCTGCTGGAGACACGAATCCAGTTCCCTCCTACAGGGTGAGTTTGGCAGCTTCTCACTCCCCTGGCTTCCTAGGCAAGGAGTAGCTTCAGAAGGGAGTACATCTTTCTGGTGGATTCTGAAGGGCCAGTGAGTTTGGGCCTTCAACATTATGCGAAATGAAGTTGTCAAAACCCATGATCTCAGGTGGTAGACATTCTAAAGCCCATAAATACATAAGAATTAAGATTAGGCAATTAACTAGCTAGAAGGGTAAAACATGCTATGAAAATGGGAGAGAAGAACTTTAAAAGTTAAAAAAGAAATAAAATATCCTTTTAGCATGCTTATAAAAAAAGAGGTTGTGTGATAAAGTGAGTGTTGGTCAAAAATCTGAGTGTAATTTGGTAATGGGAAAAGAGATAAGCATGTGCATTAGATGGTAAGCTTCATGAAGGCAAGGAGTTTCTTCTTCTTTGTCAGCCCTTACTTCCTAGTACTCTTATGAATATTTATCAAATGAATGAAAATGTTTAAGTATAGCATTTAATACATATATACATATACATACATACACACTCGGATAGAGATAGATATATAGATGGATGGATGGATGGGTGGATGGATGGATGGATGGATGGATGGATAGATAGATAGATAGATAGATAGATAGATAGATAGATAGATAGATAGATAGATAGATAGATGGATGGATGGATGGATGGATGGATAGATAGACAGACAGATAGATAGATATAGGACGGAAAAGGACTTTGAAGAGTTACAGCCATCAAGTGATTCTCAAAGTGTGATCCAAGAAACCCTTTAAGGGAGTCTTGAAGGCCAATTTTCATAATAATACTAAGATGTTTTTGTTTCTAATCTAGTAAATATCAATAGATCCTCTGGGCTGTGCTAGAACTAGATTGAACTGGTTCTCCCAATTGCTAAATTTTCAGCGTAAGCATTTACATCCCAGAAATCAGCAAACATTACAAATCAGAGCTTGATATACTGTTTTTGTTGCTTAGACTTAAGGAAAGTAATAGAGGAAATGTTAATGATGCAGATTAAACTTAAAAGTGTGTCATTTCCCCCCAGATAACCAGTTGTTAATCATTTACCAGCCCACCCCTAGATATAAACCACAAACAAAAGCTCTTTGGGTGAGTCTTCAATAATTTTTAAGAGTATAACTGTTTGGTCCTGTAGCCAAAAACTTTGAGAACTGCTGGTACACGTATTATTACAATGCTGTCTTACTTCCTGAGCCAGCAGAAGATAATGGCACTAACACAACATTTGTGATATGCTCACGCATGAGGCAAGTTAGATACAGATTTAAGACTGGTAATAGGCCTCTCCATGTCATATATCTTCCATTATTTATAGTTGTTCTTAATTTCTAAATATAGATTTACCAGTAAATCCAAATGACTGGAACTTTACTGCTGTTATTTGTCCTTCCTATCCTGAAACAATTCAACAAAAAAATTCAACATGGGCGGGGGGGGGGGAGGGTGGCAAAAGTTGATAGGGCAACTGGAAGGGCGCTAAGATGCCATCTATTACAATGGCCTCAACTGATAAATGAGCAAACTGACAGCCAGAAGAGATTAAGGTACTTGCCCAGATCACTAGATAAGCAGGAAAGGAAAATGTGGCCAAAAGAAAATTTCAAATAGAAAAAACAAAAACGGAACCTTCTTCTCAATCTATGTAATGTCTTCTGAGTCAATTGTACATAGTTTCCACTCATTTGGTTCCAAGAGGAGCCCACGCTCATTTCCAATACTCTTGCTAATGAAGATAATTATTAACAAGAAAAGAATCATTAAGAGAAGGCTGGCAAATAGTTTCCTTTCTGAAATGGGAGAGGCATCATCATGAGAATTTAGGATCTCAAACAAGTAGGCTTTATTTTCACTTGGGGACCATGCAATTTTGCTGCCCTGATACAAATGAACTTTTGGGAAACCTGAGGAGTCCTCACAGTTTAAATTAACACTGTTGGTGGAATTTAAAAGTACAAAACAAATTAAATATTTACAGTTATCCTAATGAACCATCTATTGAACTACTTTTGAAAGAAAGCCTATACCCTCTATGGATGAAAATAATGAGAGTACTCTGGCACATACAGGAAACAGAATAATACTTCTTAGAAAAACCTATTTCCAAGCTCCCCTTCTCATACAACACATATTGGCCTGAGAGGTTAGACCTCCAAGAACTTATGAAGATGGCATTTACTATGTTATAAATGGATTCTTAATAAAGCTCAAAAATATTCAAAACAAGTGCTACATGCACTTTCTAAAACCCTGCCCAGGCTTAATTAAGTCCTGAGAGCCCACAGCATACTTTCAACAGTGCCAGGGAGGACCACGTGAAAAGTTTCAATGACATCCAGCCCCCCTGAGAGATTCACCAGGCAAAATCAAAAGAAGAGCTAGAAGAAGCAATCAACCCAAAAGGTAACACCAGTAAGTTCTTCCATCAACACCAGGGGATTGATGAGACCAGGTGAGGCCAAGGTGTCCCTGGGTCTTCCCAGGAAGACTAAAGTCACAGTGATCTCTTGATATTCCATAGAAGACAAAGGGAATTCCCAGGTGATGAGTGTCTAAGGAGGAGACAGAGATGGAGCCAAGGACGTCATCTAGGTTGGTCTACCAGAAGAGAGAGATTGTACAAGACAGGGACTGTGGCATACGGTGGCAGCTCTTGCTCCCTATCCAGGCCAGAGCTATGAGAGATGGTAACAAAGAGAACCAGGAACCAAATACCCCATGAAGAACTGTGACAAGGTAGCTGTAGAAGCCTCCAGGCTATAGCAGGAATAGGACTCACCCAAAGAGCTTTTGTTTGTGCGGTTTATATCTAGGGGCATGCTGATAAACGACTAACAACTGGTTATCTGGGGGAAAATGACACACTTTTAAGTTTAATCTGCATCATTAACATTTTCTCTGTTACTTTCCCTAAGTCTAAGCAATAAAAACAGTAAATCACGCCCTGATTTGTAATGTTTGCTGATTTCCAGGATGTAAATGCTTACCTTCTAAGAGGATGTGAGGGGACATTGCTTGGAGGTGAGGCAACAGATATAAGTAAACAGAACAAAACCCCTAAGGTCAATGAAGAAATCCTATGGGTTAAGAGAAGACCCAAAGCTGAAGCAAGAAGAAGAGAGTAACTTCACAAGAAATAAAAGCCCCATTAAAGAGAAAAGTTTGGGCACAAGGACTTCAAGAGAGTATGAAAGAAATGAAGCAATATATAAAAATGAAATTAGAACTCTTAAGAAAAAAATTCGAATATTAAAAGATGGAATAAAATGACCCAAGGAGTGGATTACCTAAAAAAATAGAATGGAGCAAAAAGAATTTAATGATTCAAGAAGACAAGAAGAAATATTAGAACGAAGGTTTTTGGGGGTTGGGTTTTTTTAAACTGAAAAATCAGAGGAACAAGTGAAGCAGTTACATACTACCATGGCTAGAGTGTTAGACCTAGAGTCAGGAAGACACAAGTTCAAATCCAGCCTCAGACACTTATTAGCTATGTGATTCTGGGCAAGTCACTTACCTCTATCTGCCCATTTCCTCTACTGTAAAATGGGGATCAAAATAGCACCCACTTCCAGGGCTGTTGTGAGGATGAAATAGTATTTTAAAGTGCTTTGCAAACTTTAAACCACTACATAAATACTAGCTATTATTATCAAAAACAACTAACCTGGAAAACAGGTCAAAGAGAGAGAATTTAAGGCTCATTTAGACTCCCTGAAAATCATGTGCTATGGGGAGTTTTAATCTGTGCCCCCTTATGAGATCACCTCCACATGGAAGAAGTATAAACATAACATGGCATGCCAGAATATGTGCACCAAGTTTCTCTCTGTCCTCAACAGAATGTAGGCTTGAGAGGAGCAAGGATGATTTTATTTTTACCAAATGCCTAGCACAGTGACACAAAGGAGGTGCTTTAAAAAATGTTTGTCTCTTGATTAATTGATTCAGCTTGACAATCTCACACTTTATCTGTATCATTTTTTCTGGATAAATCTCTTCTTTTTGGATCCATAGAGGTCCTAGTGGTGCGATTTACTCTGTAGGACAAGGAGTACACAAAGCAAGCATTAATTGCTTGCTATGTGCCAGACACTGTGCTCAGTGCTATACAATTATCATCTCATTTGCTACTTTCAACAACCTGGAAACATAGGTCTATTACTATCCCCATTTTACAGTTCATAAAACTAAGGCAAACAATGGTTAAGACATTGGTCCAGGTTCAAACAGCTAGTAAATGTCTGAACTAGACTTGAACTCAGGTCTTTCTGACTCCAGACACAGGGGGTTAACCACTGCATCACCTAGCTTCCCCAGGGTTTTACAAAGACACTACCAGCTGTTTGGATTTTCATACCTGGATTCTACCCAGTCCCAACCAATCCCACTACACAAGATAACTCTACACATATCAGCAAGGTGGAATAAGAATGATGTGAGTGATGCCAACAAGAAGAGCGATGAAGCAGATTTGGCTTAAGGAGGGAATAACATGCACACTCAGTTGGGTATATTACCCTATAGGAAAGTAGGTGGGAAGGGGATAAAAGGGGGGATGATAGAATGGAGGACAAATTAGGGGAGGGGGTAATCAGAAACAAACACTTTTGAAAAGGAGGGTCAAAGGAGAAAATTGAAAAAAATAGAGGATAGATTGGAAGGAAATATAGTTAGTCTTTTACAACATGACTATTATGGAAGTGTTTTGCATAATGATACATGTGTGGCCTATGTTGAATTGCTTGCCTTCTCAAGGATGGAGGGTGGGGAGGGAAGAAGGGAGAGAATTTGGAACTCAAGGTTTTAAAAACAAATGTTAAAAGTTGCTTTTACATGCAAATAAGATATACAGGCAATGGGGTATAGAAATCTATCTTGCCCTACAAGAAAGTAAGGGGGAAGGGGATAAGGGGCGCGGGGGAGTTGGGTGATAGAAGAGAGGGCAGACTGGGGAAAGGGGCATAAGAATATATGCCATCTTGTGCAGGGAGGGAAGAGATGGGGAGAAAATTTATCACTCAAAATCTTATGGAAATGAATGTTGAAAATTAAAAATAAATTAGTTAATCTAAAAAAAGGATATTGATGAAGGAAAAGTTCCTGAAGCAAGCAGAACTTGGGCTATCTTGGATGTGGATATGGCAATGGTAGAAAGCAAAGGAGAGAAATCCAGGTAGAAGGAATAGTTAGTGTATGTGAAGAATTCTAGAATATGAAGAGATTTTAGGGGTCATGTAGCCTAAGCTCCTCTTTTTACAAATAAGGAAACTACAGTCCAGAGAGATAAGAGACTTCTCTAAGGTCATACAGTGGCAAAGCTGGGATTTGAATCCCACTCCTCTGATTCTATGCACAAGCGTAAGCAGGCTAACCTCACCTAAAAAGTCTATAAGCCAAAGGGCAGTTTTAATTTGGTTTGTTTACCAGGAACAATTGTGATATTTCAAAAAGGAAATGATGATATAAAAATAGAGTAAAATTTAGTTCTGTGGAAGCTAGTCATGCAGAAGAGTTCCGGACCTAGAAGTGGCTAGGAAGAAGGGGCTCAAGGTTGGAGCCGGGAGTAGAGAAGGAATCTTGTGGTCAGTAAAGCAGCAGCCCAAGGGCATTCAGGAACAAATGATTACTGCCAAGGAGAATGCAGACCCAAGACTATCTGATACTATGTGGTTAGTATGGTCCAAAAGGAATGTTACAGTTATTGAGAAGGTCCATGGAAGATGAGCCTTTTCTAACAAAACTTGAAACACACAGGAAAAATCAACTATAAATTAGATACAAGAAAACAAAAAGGGAAGACAAAAAGGGGAAAAGTCAGGGAGATTAAAAATTAAGTAGAAGTAGCATCTGTAATAAGAAACAATGATGAGCATAGCAAGTAACTGATACGCTGACAACAGGCAAGAGGCAGCAACAAAAAGTCAGGAGACAGAATAGACTGCCAATCTTTCAGGGACAAATTATCATCTCTAGTCCACATGGCAATAGAGGATATCTATGTCTGTGTCACCTGTACTGTCAAGGGTGGCTGAGAACAAAAAAAGAACATCAAGGATATCCAGTTTTCCTCAAGATAACCATGAGCCATCAATGAAAAGTCCAAATTATAGTCAACACATTATATTTAAGAAGCTAGAAAAGTGCCTCTGGAATGTACATTTTAGACAGAATTCCATTTTTTTTTAATTTAAAACTTTTACAGCAAACATCCACCTGTCTGGAAAACTCAGCCAGCCTGAATGGCTGATTCCCAAAACATTGCCAAAATCACATTTTTACTGAACTGTCTGAAAAGGTGATCTTTTTTTCTGTATAAGGTGTGTTGAAGTGGGGAAATGACTTAACAAAGGCAACTAGAAGTGATCTAGAATGCCTGGGACTGGCTGAGCCACCACATCAGTAAGGCTAAAGCTCATAGATCTGATTGTCCTGTGGACCAATTAACTTCCATTTTTTGTTCTTGTTCTGTCATGTCTGACTCTTCGTGTTCATGGCCAATTCATTTCATTCTTTGTTGGGGTTCAGTCATGTCTGATTCTGCTTTGGGCTTTTCTTGTCAAATACACTGGGGTGGTTTGCCATTTCCTTCTCCAATTCATTTGATAGGTGAGGAAACTGAAACAAGCAAGGCTAAATGACTTGCCCAGGGTCACATAGATAATGTCTCAGGCCAGATTTGAACTCCAGAAGATGAGTCTTCCTAACTTTAATCCTGGCGCTCTATCCACTGTGCCAGCGAGCTACCCATTCTAGTCTCCCTCAAATGACCAAAGACTGAATCTCAAATAATAGCCAAACATCCTAAAGACATTTCACATGAGAATATGATGCAACAGCATAAAACCATCACCACTGCTATTAAGATAACTCCAAGCATGACCATCTCATTGTGAGTCAGTTATGTGATCTTTGTTTGTGTACATATATACATGTATATATGGATCTTATGCATATCAGATGATATATACACACCCATATATACACATATCCGTGCAGAGATATATGTAATAATAGAGAGGGAGCAGAAGAGAGAACAAGTGACAGGTGCTTAACAACTCGCTTAAAGTTTTATAGGAAGAAAAACTAAGACCTAGCAATGGGATCAAGAAGAGAAGGAAAGAAAATAGCACTGGGAAACAATGGTGATGTGTGTTGACAATAATGGGACAGTTCAAGTAGGCCAAGGAGGACAGATTGAGTTTGGGAGGAGAGAGACTATAGGACAGAGTAGGAAATCCTGCCCATCCTAAGGTTCCAGTACCATTTCAGACTTGTTAAATGAACTCCCAATTCATAATGAGGGCTAGTTGTCATCTGTTAGAATTTTGAGAGGTTGTTTATAATGAGTTAACTTGTGATTTCTTCGGAGCATAAGAGACTTCTCTAAGGTCATACAGTGGCAAAGCTGGGATTTGAATCCCAGTCCTCTGATTCTATGCACAAGAAATTCTCTCTATCAACGCAGACTGGCACCTGCTCTGAATAGCACCATATTATTGCCTATTTCAATGAGACATTAAGTGACTTGCCTGAGGTCATGGAGCCAATATATGTCAGAAACGGGACCTGAACCAGATCTTCCCGACTCCAAAGTCAGCTCTCTATCCACCATGCTACACATCCTTTTAATGGAGACAAGTAAGTTGAATTGACTAAGTAATGTACTGTAAGCTAATATGAAGAGGTGGAGGTGGGGTGGGGGAATCTTCTCAAATTCCAACCATAACAGCCCACCAGAGTATATGAAGCAGAGCTCTGCTTCCTAAACGACAATCCTTATGTGGATGTTAGGATTCCAATAGTGCAAGGCTAAGATGCTATGACACATTCAGAGCCACTGTCTCACTTGGAGACACACCTTGGCTCCAACTCACAGTTTCTTCTGTACCAGATCCATTTTATTTTTATGTGCTTTATTATTTCCAGGGCTCCTTCTTCACTGCTTTAGTACTTACAGGGCATCATGATTTCCTTAGGTGAAAAAAACAATGACTTTGGTGTCAAAGGTTCTGGGACTGAAAATTGACTGCATCAAATAACTATGTGACCTTGGGTAAGTCATTTTACTCTCTGAGCTTCATCCATAAAATGAAGACTAAATGAAATTAAAATCTAAGATCCATGACCACTGTGAGTCCTCCCTCATCCAACACTGCCCTTTAGTAGAGAATCTCATAATTTGTGGCCAGTGGGGGTTGGAGAAAGGAAGACTCTTTTGGTGTTCATTTTTTCTGGTAATGAGCCACCCTATCAATCAATCATTCAACACGCATTTATTAGGCATGTACTACACTGCAAGCACTGTATCAGCTTCAAGGGTCAAAATACCACGTATCAAGATGCTCCCCACACTCATACTAACTCCCTTCTTCATCTCTGCTTCCTGTTTTCCCTCAAATCCTGGCCAAAAAAAAAAACACACCAGCTTCTCCAGGAAGCCTTGCCTGATCCTCCTTCATTCTAGCACCTTTTTCAAATTTATCCTATCTGTTGCTCATTTACACAGAGATGTTTGCATGGAGTCTCCCCCATTAGGCTGTGTACTCCTTAAGAGCAGTGGCTGTCTTTTACCTTGCTTTTTCTTCCAGGTGCTTAGCATAGTATTTAATAAATGTTTACTAAGAATCATGTATTCACCTTCTTGCGACATACCAGTATCCAGAGAAGGAAGTTATTGCACAACACAGAAGGACCAAAAACTCTGAAAAGCCAGGTTGGAGACTGCAGTCATCCAGTGACCTTGGAAAAACACAATCTTCTAAAAGTTTTCCAAGCTATAAAGTAGGTCGGTCATCAGTGGAGTTCCACATAGGTTTTATGAGGCAATATTAAAAAAATACTTTGGATTTATACCCAAAAGATGCTCAGTAACATATACACACATACATACATATTATAAACACACACATATCCTACATTTATTTGTATATACACAGACATATCTCACAAGCATAAATTTTCAGACATGGCCAATGTATTGTGTTTGTTTTGCTTAATCACATTTTCTTACAAAGGGAGAGTTTGATTTGGAATAGGCAGGTGAGGTGAGGTAGATTGGGATGTGACAAGGAAAAAAGTAGCATAAATACAATATTTCTAAACAAAGAAATTGTATTCTTTTTGATATTTAATGTAGTGATGACCTCATAACATCAGCAATGAGCAGAAATCAAGTCTCACAGGGAAGAGAGTCTCTAGATAAGGTCCTTCCATTAGATCGATTAGCGTCCAAGCCACTGATTAAGCATGGAGAACAGCTATAAAGGTACCTACTTTGCCATTAATTAAAATGATTTCGTATTCATTCAGATAACTGAATAGAGTCCTGCAGAAGGCTCTATCTAAAAGCAGGTTCACTGTGGTGAATGTTAATATAAATTTCACCAGCCAATCAATGATCTCAGTGCTAACCGGGTACATTTATTAAGAGTAAGCAATTAATTTAGTCTCAAGGTACTCCGAATCCTTAGCATAGTCCCTACCATTACTAGCCAAAGCACTCCAGCTATGAAAAGGTATATATATCTTTATCCTTAGACATAAACGAATTTCCTTTACGTGTGCCTTTCATATATGTAATATCTTATTACATTACCCCAAATGTAAATGGTATGTAGGCTGCCCCACAACTAATTTGTAACTGTATCTTTTTATTTGAAGGACTTTCTTTCCCAAAGTAGCCTTGAATAGAGAGAATGAATTATAGTACACACCCACATGGCCAGCACTTCACCTGTGTCATGGTTTTTATCGTTTATTAAAACAGTAAAACAACCTAGACATGAGTAATTTTCCATTTCATGCAACCCATTAAGTTAAAATCACTCACCAGGGTCTTGATCCAATATCTCAAAACTGCAAGGTGTAGCATGTAAAGAATACAGTACTGTATTAATGTAAGAGAAGAAGCAAACAGTAGAGGACAAAGAAGAGACATATTTTGGACAATCTCTCATTTCTTACTATGATGCTGAATTAAAACAAAATCCCTCACATAATAGTGGTGCTGATGATTCAGTATCAGTAGGGATATAATTTATCTTTTTGATATCACTGCATTCATTCTAAGCCTTTGACTCAGTTTGACCTAGATTTCCTCCTGACCAACATTTGCCAGCTAATGGTAGGGGTATGGTGTTAGAGAGGTTAACCAATCATCTCTTAATTGCTAGATCACATGGCCTTTTCTTTCATTTTTGTCCTTTCATTTTTTTCATTCTGAGCTTATTCCTAGCCTTTCACCCCAAATGGGGGGAAAGAAAGTGAAACCCTTGTGACAAATATGCAGAGTCAAGCAAAACAAATTGCCATCCTGACAGATGGCCTTTTCTGAATCCTTATTCTCACTGACCTCCCTCTGGAACTTTGAAAACTGTTGGCCACCCTCTCCTTCGTATTCCAGCTCCTCCCTCAATCTGAAAATCCTGCTCCCTTCCCCTAGCTATTTCTCTGGTGCTTCTCAGCCTCCTTTGCTAGATCATCACCCATATCCTGCTCCATCAATGCTGTTGTTCCCTGAGGCTCTAGGCTAGACAAGCCTCTCTCCCTCCCTGCAATTCCCCTCCCATGGGGCCAATTATTATCTTTATGCAGATGACTAAAAAATCTATATCCAATTCTAATTGCTTTGTTGAACTTTAATCTGTCATTAACAACTGGCTACCAGACAGCTCCACCTGAATATCCCATGGGCATCTCAAACTAACAATGTCCAAAACAGAAGCCATTATCTCTCTCTCTCTCTCTCTCTCTCTCTCTCTCTCTCTCTCTCTCTCTCTCTCATACACACACATCAAATTTCCTTATTTATGTTGAGATGACCTCTATCCTCCTAGTCACCCAGGGTCCTACTCAGATTCATCCCTAACTCTTTCCTCTCCTTCACCCCTTCTAAATAGTTAGCTGCCAAATCTCTTCAGTTCTGCCTCCAAAGTATATTTTGTAATAGTTCCCATATGTCTGATTACAGGGTCACCATCCAAGTTCAGACACTCATCACCTCTCTCCTGGACTACTGGAAAAGTCTCATATTTGGACTGCCCACTTTCAGTCTCTCTCCTTTCTTTTTTTAAAACTTATTTTTAATATGTTTAGTTTTCAGCATTGATTTTCACATGCGTTTGAATTACAGATTTTCTCCCCATTTCCACCTCCCCCCCACTCCAAGATGGCATACACTCTGGTTGCCCTGTTCCCCAGTCTGCCC
>JAQQSZ010003431.1:0-14446 GCA_028646595.1 Phalanger gymnotis
CCCTCCAACTTAATTAACCTTTGAATTTTTCAACGGGGTATGGCTGCTTATAGACTAAAGAGTTCTATGTTCCACGCTTGGGCGGATGCGCTGCCTCACCAGCACTCCTCCTTCCCCAAGCACCCCCTACCCGAAATTGGCTTAAATCTTCAGCGGGCTCTTCACTCCTGCTCTGAACAGCCACTTAATTCCTCCCACCAGGTGGGCCTGGGGCCAGAAGCAACTGCAGCCATAGTTCTAAAGCTGCCCCACCTCCGCCGCCCCAGGGGCGGTAGCCGAACTGCAAACTCAGTCCCGCAGCTTTTCCCACTAACCTTCTCTGATTTCTTTGCTCTTTGTGGGTTGAGAGGTCTGGTGGATGCCACAGCTCAGTAATTCAGGATGCCAGGGCACTCTCCGCTCGTCTCCTGGTCTGGTAGGTCCATGTTTGGTCTGTTCACACCGTGCGAGCTGGGCTCAGCTCCGCTCCCCTCAGCTAGGGGCTGGTTGTTCCGTGTGGGACAGACCTTACCCAGAGACCATCCAGGCTGTCCTGGGCTGGAGCCCTGCTTCCCTCTGCCACTTTGTGGGTTCTGCAGCTCTAGAATTGGTTCAGAGCCATTTTTTATAGGTTTTTGGAGGGACTTGGTGGGGAGCTCACGGAGCTCATGCCAGTCACTGCTTCCCAGCCACCATCTTGGCTCTACCCCTCCACCGATCACTTCCTAAAGTAAATCCCAAAATTAAAACCCCCAGGAATATTACAGCCAAATTCCAGAATGCTCAGGTCAATGAGAAAATACTGCAGGCAGCCAGAAAGAAACAGTTCAAATATCAAGGAGTCACAGTCAGGATTACAAGGATTTAGCAGCTTCTATGTTAAAGAAATGGAGGGCTTGGAACATGATATTCCAGAAGGCAAAAGAGCTTGAATTACAACCAAGAATCAATTACTCAGCAAAATTGAGCTTAATCTTCTGGGGGCAGGGGCAGGGGCAGGGGGGAGGGCAGGCCATGAATGGACATTCAATGAAATAGGGGACTTTCAAACATTCCTAAAGAAAAGACCAGAACTAAACAGAAAATTCAATTATCAAATACAAAACTCAAGGAAAGCATAAAAAGACAAACAGGAAAGATAAAACATAAGTTATTTAATAATGTTAAATTATTTACATCCCTACATTGGAAGATGATGCTTGTAACTCTTAAGAACTGTATCTCTATTAGAGCAGTAAGAAGGAATAAATTGACTTTGATGGGATGGTATAAAAAATTAAGGGGGAGAGAAAGGGAGTTGCACTGAGAGAACAGGAAAGGGAGAGACAGAATGGAGTAAATAATATCACATTATATCATATTATAAGTTATATCAAGTGCATAAGACCTATTACATTGAAGGGAAAGAAGAGAGGAGGGTGAGCATTGTTTGAAGCTTATTCTCATCAGATTTGGCTCAAAGAGGGAATAATAGACACACTCAGTTAGGTGTAGAAATCTGTCTTACCCTGTAGGGAAGTAAGGGGAGAAGAAAGTTCCCTTAAAGGAAAACTTTACGTGAGTTACAGGAGAAACTAGATAGCCAAACTCTACTAGTAGGGAATCTCAACTGTACCTTTTTGGAATTTGATAAATCCAAGCAAAAAATAAACAAGAAATAAGTTAAGAAGATGAATAGAATCTTAGGAAAGTTAGATGTGACAGACTTTTAGAGAAAATTTAATGGCAACAAAAAGGAATATATCTTTTTTCTCAGCAGTATATGGCACCTATACAAAAACCAACCATGTGTTGGGGCATAAAAACTACAAAATCAAATTTAGAAAGGCAGAAATTTTAAATGAATCATTTTCAGAATATAATGCCATAAAATTACATTCAACAAAGAGAAGTGGAATGATAGACTAAAAATTATTTCGAAACTAAATAATGTAATCATAGAGAAAAAGTGGGTCAAAGAACAAGTCACAGAAACAATAATTTCATTAAAGAGAATGACAACAATAAGACAACATACCAAAATTTATTGGATGCAGCCAAAACAGTACTTAGAAGAAAATGTATTTCTCTGAATTCTTACATCAATAACAAAGAGAAAGAAGAGATCAATGAGTTGGGCATGCAACTAAAAAAAACTAGAAAAAGAAAAAATTAACCCCAATTAATCACCATATTGGAAATCCTGAAAACAAAGGTGAGATTAATAAAACTGAAGGTATGAAAACTATTGAAGTAATAAATAAAATTAGGAGCTGGCTTTGTGGAGAGAAAACAGTAAGATAGATAAACCATTGGTTAATTTGATTTTTAAAAAAATATAGAAGAAAACCAAATATCCAGCCTTGAAAATGAAAAAGGCGAATTCACCACCAATGAAGATGAAATTAAAAGTAATCATTTAGTAATATTTTGCCCAATTATATGCCATTTGATCTGACAAAAATAAAAATTGCCAAGATTACCAGATGAAGAAATAAAATACCTAAATACATAGCCCCATCTTAGAAAAAGAAATTGAACAAGCCATTAATGAACTCCCTAAGGAAAAAATCCCCAGGGCCAGAGAAGTTCACAAGTGAATTCTACCAAACATTTGAAAAGCAATTAATTCAAATACAATATAAATTATTTTTAAAAACAGATGAAGGAGTACTACCAAATTCTTTTTATGACTGAAATATGATGCTAATACCTAAACCAGAAAGAGCTAAAACAGAGGAAAAAATTGCAGACTATTTAACTAATGAATATTGATGCAAAAAATTTTAAATAAAATGCTACCAATAACAGCAATATATTACAAAGATATGATATTATAACCAGGTAGGATTTGTACCAGAAATGTTGGGTTGGTTCAATATTAGGAAAACTATCAGCATAATTGACTGTGTCAATAACTAAACCAACAGAAATCATCTGATTATCTCAACAGATGCTGAGAAGGATTTTGAGAAAATACAGTACCCATTCCTATTAAAAAACAGTAGAAATCATAGGACTAAAGAAAGCACTCCTTTACATGATAAGTAGTATCTATCTAGAATCATTAGCAAGCATTATCTGTAATAGGGATAAACTAGAAGCCTTCTCAATAAGACCAGGGGTAAAACATGGATGCCCAGTATCACCACTATTCTTCAATATTGTACCAAAATGTTAGCCTTAGCAATAAGAAAAAAAGAAATGAAGGAATAATAATAGGCAACAAGGAAACAGAATTATCATTTTTTGCATATGATATGATGGTATACTTAGAGAATCAACTAAAAAAACTACTTGAAATAATTAACAACTTTAGCAAAGTTGCAGAATATAAAATAAACCCACATAAATAGTCATCATTTCTATATATTACCAACAAAGTCCAGCATCAAAAAACAGAAAGAGAAATTCCATTTAAAATAACTGTAGACAATATAAAATACTTGGAAGTCTGGACACAATTACAAAGCACTCTTCACGCAAATGAAATCAGAAGTAAACAATTGGAAAAATATCAATCACTCATGGGTAGGCCGAGACAATATAATAAAATGATAATTCTGCCTAAATTAGTTTACTTATTCCATGCCATACCAATCAAAGTACCAAAAATTATTTTATAGTGCTAGAAAAAAATAACAAAATTCATATAGAATAACAAAAGGTCAAGAATATCGAAGGAAATAATGAAAAAAAAATCAAAGGAAGGTGGCCTAGTAATACCAGATCTCAAACTATATTATAAAGTGGCAATCATCAAAACTATCTGGTACAGGCTTCAAAATAGAGTGGTGGATCAGTGGAATGGATTAGGTGCAGAAGACACAGTAGTAAATGACTATAGCAAATCTACTCTTTGATAAACCCAAAGAGTCCAGCTTCTAGGTTAAGAACTCACCATTTGACAAAAACTGCTGGGAAAACTAGAAAACAGTATGGCAGAAACTAGTATAGATTAACATCTTACACTATATACCAAGTTAAGGTTAAAATGGGTACATGATTTAAACACAGAGTGATACCATAAGCAAGGAATAGTTTACCTGTCAGATCTATGGTGAAGGGAAGAACTTATGATCAAACAAGAAACAGAGAACACTGCAAGATATAAAATGAACAATTTTAATTGTATTAAATTAACAGGCTTTTGCACAAACAAAATCAATGCAAGCAAGACTAGAAGGAAAGCAGAAAACTGGGGAATAATGTTTACAGCCAGTATCTCTGATAAAAGCCTCTTTTCTCAAATATGTAAAGAACCAGGTCAAATTTATAAGAATGTAACTCATTCCCTGATTGATAAATTGTCAAAGAATACAGGCAGTTTTCAGGTAAAAACATCAAAGTTATATATAGTCACATGAAAAAATGCTCTAAATCACAATTGATTAGAGAAATGCAAATTAAAACAACTCTGAGATACTACATCATACCAGATTGGCTGATATGACAGAAAAGGAAAATGATAAATGCCAGAAAGGATGTGGGAAAATTGGGACACACACTATTGATGGAATTGTGAACTGATCCAACCATTCTGGAGAACAATATGGAACCATGCCCAAAAGGTAATCAAAGTATGTATATCCTTTCATCTAGCAATACCACTGCTAGGTCTACATCCCAAAGAGATCATGAAAAAGGGAAATGGACCAACAGCTTTTTTTGTGATGGCAAAGAACTGGAAATTGGGGGAATGCCCATTAATGGGGGAATGGCTAGACAAGTAGTATATGTATATGGATGTAATGAAATAGTATTGTTATACAAAATGATGAATCAAGTGACACAAAGTGAAGGGAGCAGAACCAAGAGAACATTATGTGTAGAAACAGCAACATCGGGGAGTGATCAACTGATTGACTTAACTCTTCTCAGCAATACAATGATCCAAGACAGTTGCAAAAGACTCCTGATGGAAAATGCCATCCACATTCAGAGAAAGAACTAATGGAATCTGAATGCAGATCACAGCATAATATTTTCACTTCATTTTTTTTCATTTTTTTTCTTTTGGTCTGTTTCTTCTTTTATAACATGACTAATATGGAAATATGTTTTATATGATTGCACATATATAACATGTCAAATTGCTTACCATTTTAGGAAGGAGGAAGAAAAATTGGAACTCAAAATTTTATTTAAAATGAATGTTAAAAATTGTCTTTACATGTAACTGGCAAAAATAAAATACTAGTTAAAATGAAATAAATTTATAGAACTCAGATGAGTTAAATCTTTAAAATAAGGGTGTTAGATCAGATAATCTCTAACAAGTTCTTCCAGTTCTAAATAATGTGATGTGTGACCTAGTTACTACATATGACATCTTCCATGGCTCCCTGTTTGCAAACAAATTATTTCAGAGGCAGCATGGTATTGTGTGGCTAGTCTTGAAGCTAGGAAGATCTGGATCTAAGTCTTACCTCTGAGACTTATTAGCTGTGTGACCATGAGAAAGTCACTTAACCTCCTGGGGCCTCAGTTTCCTTTTCTGTAAAAATGGAAATAAACTCTTAATACCTACCTTGCTGCACTGTCATGAGGCACAAATGAGATAATATGTGTAAAGTGCTTTACAAACTCGAAAGCAGCTTTTGTCAAATATTGTTGGTAAATATGTCAGATATCATTTGTAAATATGAATTTCAACTTATTCATCATTTGGATACTGCCTGTACTATTTCCCAGTTAGTGAGTAAGGGGAATATTTATGTATTACCCTTGCTTATGGCTTAATAATTGTCACCACCTGCAAATTAGCTCCTGAGCCCAGCTCAGTAACAGACCTAATGTATTATATTCAAGTAATAGAAATGCCTACACAGAATTCTTTACTTGAGACATTTTTGCCTTTTCTATAGAGAGTTGTCACTCCTCTATTACATCAATTTGGAAGTCAACTCCTTCGTGTTTCCCCTTGCTTTTTATCCCTGTGGATAAAAAATAGGCTCAATCAGCATAAGTATATATTCTGTGCTTTAGAGCGTATTAGCAGAGCCAAATGCAGTAATAGAGGGAGAAAGGGAATGGTGTGGCACTCACAGCTGCAAAACAGGAAGAGATCTGGCTTTTACAGGATTTCTAGTTATAAATAGCTGCCAATTAAAGCACTTGTCCAAATACTTGATTTTATCCAAAGCGTCTCTGCATCTATTTGTCAAAATAAAAAAGACAAAGAAATGTCCTGACAATTTATTTTATCAATCAACAAGCATTTTCAAAGTGCTTCCTAGGACCTGCTTGTACAAAAATATTCATAGCACCTCTTTTTGCGGTGGCAAAGAATTGGAAATTGAGGGGATGTCCATCAATTGGGGAATGACTGAACAAGTTGTGGCATATGAATGTAATGGAATACTATTGTGCTATAAGAAATTATGAAAGGTATACTTTAGAAAAGCTTAAGTTTAAAGCTGCACTTATTAAAACCTGGAAAGACTTATATGAACTGATGCTGAGTGAAATGAGCAGAACCCGGAGAACATTATACGCAGTAACAGCCACATTGTTCGATGACTGACCTTCATAGACTTCTCTCTTCTCAGCAAATGCAAGAATCTAAGACAACTCCAAATGACTCACAATGGAAAATACTGTCTACATCCAGAGAAAGAACTTTGGAGTCTGAATGCAAATGGAAGCGTACTATTTGCTCTCCTTTTCTTTTGTTGTTTTGTTTTATTTCTTCTTTCTTGTGGTTCCTCCTATTATTTCTAATTCTTCTTTACATCATGACTAATGTGAAAATAGGTTTAATATGAATTTGAAAGTAAAGCCTATATCAGATTTCATGCCATCTTTGGGAAGGGAGAGAAGAGGGTAGGAAAGAATATTCAAAACTCAAAATCTTATGGAAGTGAATGTGAAAAGTAAAAATTAATTAATTAATTATAAAAATAAAGTGTTTTCTATGTGATACACATTATGCTAAGTGCTGAGAATACAAATAAAGGCAAAAATAGAAAACTTTCCCCTGCCTTCATGGGGTTTATATACTATTGAGGGAGGCAACATGTTATCAAATAGGAATAAACACTGTAGATTCAGGGTAGAAGGGATGGAACATGAAGAAGAAAGGCTCACATGCTTGTGGACACTGGAAAGACCCCTGCAGAAGGCAGTATTTGAGTTGCGTCTATGGTGATATCAAAAGGTAGAGGTGAGGAGGATCATTCTAGGCATGGAGGACAGATGGCGTAAAGGTGTGGAGACAGGAGACAAATTATCCTGAGCAAGGAATAGCAAGTTGTAATAACAACCACACTGGCATACCCAGGATGGCTGCTAGTGTCTTGTTCAAGGAACAGCAAGAAGGACGGTGTCATTGGATCAAAGAATATGAAGGATATAAGGGAGGATATAAGGTGAAAGATGAGAAAGGTAGGAAAGAGCTAGGTTATAAAGAGCTTTGAATAGTTAACAGAGGATTTTAAAATTTTGATCCTGTTGGTGATAGGGAGCCACTGGAGTTCATTGAATAGGAGGGTGCCATGGTCTGAGCTGCACTTAAGGAAGATCACTTTGACAGCGCCGAATGGAAGATAAACTGGAGTGGGAAGAGACTTGTGGCAAGCAGATCAACTAGCACACTATTGAAATAGTTCAGGCATGAGGTGATGAAGGATTGCTCCAAAGGAGTGGCAGAATCAGAAGAGAGAAGGGGCCATATACAAGAGATATTTCAAAGGCAAAATCGATAGGCCTTAGCAAAAGATTGAATTTGCGGGGGAGGCAGTGAGAGAGAATGAGGAATCAAGGAAGACACTTAGTTTGGGAGCCTGGGGCATTGGGAGAAAGTTGGTGCCCTTGAGAATAATAAGGAGGTGGAAGTGGGTCAGGTTTGGAGGGAAAGATGATGAGTTCAGTGTTGGACCTGTTGAATTTAAGATTTCTACAGGATATCTTACAGTTATCTACAGTGTACATGCTATGTTTATTGTTCAAGATGTCAAAGAGAGGTTAGGGCTGGAAAAGCAGATTTGAGAATCATCGGCATAGAGATGATAATTAAATCCACTGGAAATGAGGGGATCACCAAATGAAATAATATGGAGGGAGAAGAGGGCTTAAGACAGATCCCTGGGGGACACCCACAGTTAATGGAGATGACTTGAATGAAAATTCAACAAAGGGGACTGCAGAAAGATCAGTCAGATGGGGAGGAAAACCAGGAGAGACTAGTATGCAGAAAACGTAGAGAGAAGAGAATATCAAGAATAGGGTTATTGACAATGTCAAAGGCTTCTGAGAGGATAAAAAGGTTGAGAAAAGGTCATTGGATGTGGCAGCTAGGAGATGATCAGGAACTTTGCAGAGAGCAACTTCTATTAAATGATAATATTCAAAGTCAGATTGTAGAGAATTAAGAAGAGAGTGAAAAGAGAAGAGAGGCACCTATTGTAATAAACCTTCCCAAAGATTTTAGCCACAAAAGGCTGGAGAGATGTGGAATGATATCTGGAATAGATGGATTATATGGGGGTGTGGATGAAGACATATAAATATACATGTTTGTAGGCTGTAAAGAAATCAGCCAGTAGTAACGGATAGATTGAAGATAGATGACAGAGTGGGGATAATAGAGAAGACAATCTGTTAAGACAGGATAGAATGTGCTTATAGAGGGGTTAGCCTTGGCAAGGAGAAGTGCTGCCTCTTCATATGAGATAAGAGTAAGGAAGGACATAGTCGCAGAAAAGGTCTGTGTTGTATGAGATGAGGAGAAGAGAAAAAGAGAGAGCTCTTGGTGAATAGCCTCATTTTTTTTCCATAAAGTATGAGGCAAGGCTCTCAGCTGAGAAGGTGGGGTGAGGGGAAACCAAGGGAGATTTGAGGAGGGGTACAAAAGTTTGAAACAGTGTTGCAGAGAGTGAGACAGTGAGTTAATTAGGGATATAAAAGGATTGCCTTACAGCAATGAGGGACGGTGAAATTATGTAGCATTTCTAGTGGATCTAGTATGGAATCAGCTGAGCTCTTTTCAGAGCTTCTCATCCATCTTTGGTGCCCACCTTCACCCAACTTCACCTGTGGCTCCAAGAACACAGCCCATGCAATAGCCGCACCCTAGTAAACTATTTCAACAGATGGGCTAAACCGGGTTAAGGGTAACTTACAGGCCTCAAACCCATCAGTGAATTAGGAGAGTGTCTACTCCAAGCATGTGAAGACTTCCTACAGTGGAATGGTCACATGAGAACAATTTGTTCCAATGACCATGAAAGAAGATAAAGCAGGCTCTGGGGAACACTGAGAGCTTGATCAGACATTGCAGATGCGAAGGTCATCCACCACATCCTGGGCCATTGCCAGTCATCTGAACTTGTGTCTTTCCACTGGACTCAGTCCTCTAGACAATTCTGAGACATGTTGCTGATCTGCATTAACAAGAAGGGTTTTTTCGTTTGGAAATGCCTTATACAAATAAAATCACAGATCCAGTCTTTCATGCCCAAAAGTTCTTTCAAGATCATAAGTTTAGAGCCACAAAGGACCTTAGAACACATTCACTCTACCACGCTCATTCTTCAGATGAGAAAACTAAGACTCAGAGATAAGTGATTTGCCCAAGGTCATCCAGTTAATAAGTAAAAGAATCAAGTCTCCTAGCTACAAAAACAAGGGCTCTTTGTAGCACAGTGTCTTTCTGGGAGAGAAAAAGGAAACCTATCAAAATAGCAGCTGGCAATAACCAATCTTGATCCCAGAAGACAGTTGATGAAACACATTTCCTCCTGTTGGCAAAGAATTGAAGCACAATTTGAACACTGCATACATCGTAGATGTTCTTGCTGTCCTCACTCGGTCGCTTAATCTTTTTTGGTTGTCACAAGGAAGGGGAAGAGTGAGGGAACATTAGGAAATGATTATGGTGCAAAAAATATGTCATCAGCATCACATTTAAAAAACAGGAGAAAAATAAAGTTCCTGCCAGTTAGAGCTGTGTTCACTGTAGTCTTAAAGGGCTTTTGGAATAATGGGAAGCTGAACGTGAGGAAAATAAAAGCAAAAAATAAATCTGGACAGGCAGTTTTATCTTCCTTATACAGTCCTAATCTCACAGATTAAAGCCCCAGAGAGGTTTCATTTACTACACAAAATTCAGTTTATAAAGTGTCACTGAGTAAGATTATTTCTAACTTTTTCAAGGAGTCAGACGCTAATGCTTCTGGAAAATCCCAGACCAATACAGAAGGGAGACAGCACATCAGCTAAGTACATTGACAGAGCTACGTATGGTCCCAGAATCAGAATGGCAAGGCAGGTTTGCTGATTGGATTGTAAATGCATAAGTAAGAAAGTATGAGAGTGGACTCAGTCAGTATTGTCCCTTAGTGTCTAATTTTCATTGTAGTGGTCTAAAAACAATCCCATTTAAAGCTCTCAAAAAATTAGCATAAGCAGATGACTAATTAAGAATTCAGTGCTTGTGTCACACACTTTCACATCCCACTGGCATCTATCAGAGGTGAGCTTCTTGCTAATGAAACATCAGCCTGAGTGAGAAACAGAGAGACCCTGGCACAGCAAACTAAATATTCATTTGTTCTTGAAGATGTCTGTGGCTCCCATAAGGGCTTTGGAGAAAATTAAATGTCAGCTGCATTGGCATCAAGTTTCTCAATACCATCATTTTGAAACCTTTTGTTTGCCCCAGATTCAGGTTGGTCCTGTAGCAGTTATATTTAATGGTCCATCCATTTCTTGCTAATGCCACAGAAAGTCCAGAATTTTGGTGTAGTTTCAGGGGATGAAGAATTCCAGTAAAGCCATAATTTATATCAAGCCCGGAGAAGTGATCCAAGGTAGTAAAGAGAGCACTGAATTTTAGCCAAAAGATGTGGGTCTGTGGCCTGGCTCTATCACTTGCTAGCATGTGAACTTGAGCAAGTCACGTATAGCCTTTCTGAGTGTTCATCTACACAATGGGCACAACAATTCTTTACCTACCTATTTCCATATATTTTAAAGCCCAGACCTGTGGTTTCATTAGCATAAGGATATCCCACTGAGCAAAGTTCCTCTGCCAATGCAGATTGTCAACTGCTCTGCAACTTTGAGAGTTGCCTGTGTCATTAAGAGGTTAAGTGACTTCCCTGAGTCATCAGAGACAGTGCTAGAGACTAGAATCAAACCTTATTTTTCTTTGAGGGAGGAAGGAGGGAAGGAAAGAAGGAAGGAAAAGAAAGAAGGAAGGAAGGAAAAGAAAGAAGGAAGGAAGGAAAAGAAAGAAGGAAGGAAGGAAGGAAGGAAGGGAGGGAGCGAGGGAGGAAGGAAGGAAGGAAGGAAGGAAGGAAGGAAGGAAGGAAGGAAGGAAGGAAAGGAAGGAAGGAAGGAAGGAAGGAACTAAAGGAGGGAGGGAGGGGGAATGAAGGAAGGAAAGAGAAGGAAAGAAAAACTAGAGAAAAGAAGGAAAAAAAGAAAAAAGGGGGAATTTGACCAGATCTATTCCTGATCTGAAGTCTAAGATACCTTCTAGCTCTAAGTCATAGAATCCTAATATCAAATTAAATATTGTACATGAAAGTACTTTGCAGTCCTAAACCACTATTAGCATAATAGTAAGGACATTGATCAGCTTAAGGGTATCTAGAGTAAGGCAATAAGATGGTAAAGTACCTTGAGTTCAGGCCATATGAGAATTAGAGAAAGGAACAGAGAATGTTAAGTCTGCAGAAGAAAATCTCAGGAGGGACGCGATAGCTACTTCAAGTATTTGAAGGGCTGCTGAGTGAAAAAGTGATCAGATCTGTTCTTGGGAATCCTGAAGGGCAGAATTAGGAGCAATGGGTAGAAAGTGTAAATAGGCAAGAATCTCACTTCATATCAGGAAGAACTTCATAACAATTAGAACTACCCAAAAGCAGAACTGTCTTCTTCAGGAGGTATTGAGTTGATCCTCACCTGAAGTCTTCAAACAAAGGCTATGTGAGACTGCTGTAGGGGACTTGTTAGGAATGTCATAGAGGATCCTTTTTCAGATATGGGTCAGCTAAGAATGACCACTGAAGTCCCTTCAATCTCCTAAATTCTGTGATTTTTGTGCTCTTGCTCCATGTTTTCAAGAACTAAAGCTCAAATTTCTCTCTTTGTCTTACACTATGGGAAGAGAGCACTAGCATGAGATGGAATGGTACTGTGACAAGAACATTGTACAAAGAGTGGATGGAACATAGGACTTGAGTCAGAAGAACTAGTTTCAAGTCCTCATTTCATCCACTACTAGTAGTATGACCTTATTTAATTCTGTACCACTTACTCTTTCTGAGTCTGTTTGCTCATATGTAAAATAAGGATAATATTTACTCCTATTTGCATCATATGAGACATCATGGGCATAGTGGGTAGAGAGATGTCCGTGAAGGGAAGGGGACTATCATTTGCCTCTTTTCCAATCCCCAAGCACTTAGCACAGTGCCTGGAATATTGTAGGTGCTTAATAAATGTTTATTGATTGACTGATTCATGCCCGGCATGTGGAAGTGGATGGAAAGGCTTAATAAATGCTGGTTAAATGAATGAATATATATAGAGCAAAAGAGAAATGTATAAATTCAAAAACCCTAGCTACCATTTAATTCATACTCTTGGTGAGTTATAGTTGTTACATGTGTGTACATATATATATACATATACATGTGTACATATATATACATATTTAAAATATGTGTTTATGTATGTGTGTTTTTATGAACTAGCTTTGTGCTTACCTAATTTATATGTTGATCTTAAGGAAATAGAGGCTACGCAGGGCTACTGCTGGGAATCAATTTGAGTGTTATTCCCATGCCCTACAGGGGGAGCTATGTAAGAAGGAAATGTTGCCAAGACCCCAACATAGTGTAAGGGATGCTGCTAGGAAGAAGTGATAAGTTCTACATTACCATGGTCCAGGAGGACACCCTGGGGAAATATGAGAACGATCTGAGCATCTGGAGACAGTGATGAATGAGTCCTGACAGATGCTATATCTAAATGGCTCAGTGTGGAGTCCCCATCAGAATCTCTGCAGAGGAACAAAGGGTACCCATCCTGAAGTAACTGACCCAGAGCCAGAGGGTCAGAGTATGAGTAAGCAGGTTATAGAAATGGAGCAATTGTTAGGAAAGTATCATGTAAATCATAAAGCACTGCAGGAATTTGAAGTGTTATGAATTTTTTGTTAAGACTAAAGTTGGGTCTGGTCTACTGTCAGTAAATATGAGATAGATATACACATATACATATACACATACACACACAGATATGTGTATGTGGAATTCATTTAGATTAACTTTAGATTATATATGCATACACAGTTATTCGTTTGTTTGTTTATTTGCAGTCAACTCTAATCATAGCCAACACATATAACAATGATGAAAGGCAACACTGCACAGTTACCAGAGAGTCTGAAAGTCTCTGAAGTCTTCTACCCTGAAGTCAGAAACACCTGGGTGCAAGTCCTGCCTATGACATATACTAGCAAGTCTCTTAACCTCTGAATACCCCCAGACAATTCTATAAATTGTAGAGCAGACACTCATCTGCATTAATAGAGAGAGTTTCCTCATTGGAAATTCCCTATACCAAAAAAGTCAAAGCTTCAGTCCTGATCCCTCTCTGCACCGTTTCGGCAACCTGGCATAAAAATCCATTTATATAGTGAGTTAGAGTTTACAAAGTACTTTTCACATTATTTTACTTAAGCCCCACTTTCACAGATAAGGAAATTGAGGTTCAGAAGGGCTAAGTGACCTGCCTCTGCTCACAGAAGTAATAAGAGTCAGAGGTGGGATTTTAATTGAGATCTCTCCTAACTTCAGATCAAGCAATCCATCCATTCCTCCATACTGCTGCTCATTTGTTTGTAATTTCCATAAATCATTAGGTATTTTTCAGGACGTCTGGGGGAAAAGAATTATACAATTCCCTGCAGGATCTCTGCATTATTTGGGATAATGTTTAATCTCTTTGTCTTTTGAATTATTATTTCTCACAGGGATTTACTCCATTGTCAATGACAGCAAATGCTATGTTTATGGGTTTATGTGTTTCATCACCTTAGACCACGGCTGTCCAAAATGCGGCCAGTGAGATTTATACAGCCTGCTTACCAGCATAGAAATTTACATAAATGCTCTAGTAAATGAAGCCGAGCTACCGCAGAGCTCTCACTAAAATGGCAAATCAAAATATATTGTCTATTGTTTCAATAAAAACCTAAGGTTGGACAGCCCTGAGTCCTTAGACTATCAGTTGTGAAATGATAAAACCGAAGACTTGGTCTTTTGTGTTCTCTGTACCTCTCATAACACGTTGCTACACAGTGTAGAGGGCTGCTGATTTTATGATCCAATCAATGTGGTCCCAGAAACCACATCATAAGGTAGTGAGCATGTTCTGGGTTGGGCTCCATTGGTCTGTTTAAACAGTTGGCAATATGTGCTTACAGTTTCCCAGTTCTACCTCTAGATGACAGTTGTGTGTCAGGTCAAGTCCT
>JAQQSZ010003433.1:0-14445 GCA_028646595.1 Phalanger gymnotis
GGAAAAAATCCGAAGCAGAGCCGACCCCTGCGTGGACCCAGGAGTTCGAGCAGTGAATATGATTTATGCCATCTTATTTTTCTGTGGCCTCCTGGCTACTCTTGTGAGGCCGGCCTACTGGGCCTGGAGGCTTGTGTTCACAATGCTGGAATGGGGAGGTTGGTTTGCTAATTTGTTGCTCTGGGCCCTGAATAAATTTTTTGATGCCTTCTGCTTGGAGAATTCTGTATATCCAACGATTTCGAACCATTCAGATATTTATATGGTCCTTTTTGAGATCATAAATTCGGCCTTCCTACTACAGGTCCTCCTGACTCCAGGGCCGGTGCTCTATTCACTGCACCACCTAGCTGCCCTCCTTGTTATTTTTTTTTCCTTGAGAATAAATTTTTTCATTTATTTCTGCCATTAGGTAGAGATAATTCCATGTGCATTTGGATGGAAACATTCTCACCTCTTTCTCTGTCTGTCTCCTCTCTTTTCTCTCTCTGTTTCTCTTTCTGTCTCTATCTCTTTCCCCCCCCTCTATGATAATATAATGTGATATGTTAGAGGATATATTGTTCTTTGTGTATACATGTATGCCTACATACTCAAAATCACATACATATACAACATATGTTCATAGGATCATTTACTCGCATATATGCATTCATGTATATGGGGGGTGGCAATCTGGGAATGCCTGAACTTAAGTCAATAGCACTAGATTTTCCCATTTTAAACAACTGTCTATTTTGAGGAATCCTACATGGAGTTAAGACACCTGGGTTGAATCCTGCCTTTGACACTGATTAGCTGTGTCACCAAAAAAATAAAGATGTTTATTTTCCCTGAACCTCAGTTTCCTCATCTGCAAAATGGCATAATATAGCCTACAGGACCCATTTTAAAGGTTTTATTGTGTGGGAGGCCCTATCTATGTCCCTCTTTCCTGAGTGATCTTTTTTATCTGAGGCCAAAGGCTGGGAAGAATCATTTGTTATGGAAAGTCTTCAGAGTGATTGTTCCCATGATGATTTACATTGTGATTTTAATCAATCAATCAAGCAAGCATTTATTTTATACCTACTGTGTTCTAGGCATGACAAAACAAACACCAAAATCCTTGCCCTCAACAAGGTTACATTCTTCCAGGGTCAAATAACATATCTTGTTCATAGATAAGTAAATACGGGCTATGTACAGAATAAATGCATATTAATATGATGATTAACTTGAGGGAATCTGGAAAGATTTATTGAAGGTGTTGATCTATAGCAGAACCCTGAAGAAGACTTCCTGCCTACGTACTTGCTGATAGGATTTATAATCTGCTTTCTGTGTCTTTGAGAATATTGGATTATATCCATGCTGCAATGAGCTATTGAAAAGAAAATGTTAGTGGAAGAAGGATAGTTGACACATCTACACTATTAGATATTGTGTTCATTGTCCCATTCATCCCCCTCAAACAGCCCTGGGAATTGGGTGTTACAGATATTGTACTTATTCAACAGATGAGAAAACTGAGACTTAGAGAGGTCAAGTAACTTGTCTGTTATCAGAGAACAAGTAAATAGTCGAGCTGTGACTTGAATTCAGGTTTTCTAACTCCAAATTAAATGATTTTCTCCACTACACAGCTCAGATATCTCTGCCATAATATTAGTTTTCCATTTTGCCAATCTGATCCTGCTAACCTAAACTACTCAAGATAGTTGGGGGCCTATACTTTTTTTTGACGGAGCCTTGAGAAGTGAGTTTCCATGGATGTCATCATTATTATTTCCATCCTCAATAGATGTTTCTCATCTATGTCATCTTAATCTCTTCTGGTGCAGCTTAAACCCCATAATTAGTAAGCAGTTATTTAGTGTACTCCCAGCTCCCCAGGACTATTGTACCAGACATGGTAAACCAGGATAGTTTTTTTTTTTTTGACTCCTAAAGTTTATGACCCCACAGAGCCAGAACTAGCATTTTTTTTAAACATATGGGACAACCTTCATAAAATCGTCCAGGGAAAACTGCACAAACAATGCACTAAAACCAACCATTTCAGGAAAATTCAACTGAGAGTTGTAAGAAGGAGAAACCCTGATCTATGGGCTTGGGGGGAAGCTTAGCTGGGAGCTGCAGTGAGGAGGGAGGGTGAAAAGGGACTTCTGGAAGCTTTACATTTTAAATAACCAACCTCTCTTCCTGTTTCTCTCCTTCCCTTCCTTCTTCCTTCATTTCCTTCATTACTTCTTCATTCACTTCCTTCTTTCATCTTTTCTTTCCTCCCTTCCTTCCTCCCAAACTCCCTCCCTCCCTTACTCCCAACTTCTCTTCCTTCCTCTCTTCTCCCTCTCTCCCTCCTTTTCTTCTTTCCCTCCCCTTTCAACCTTGTTTTTTGTTTTACTTTTTTTTTTTATCATGGCCATTTCTGCATACATCCTTTCATTTCAGCAGTCATATAATGCCCTCAGTGAACCTTCCTTGTAACAAAGAAAAACAGATAAACAAAATCCCAACCAACACAATGACCATTTATTACCTCATATGCAATAGTCACAAGCATAGTTTCTCATCTATCAAGTAAAAGGAAGAAGGTACATTTCCTCACATTTTCTACAAGGCCAATACTGATCATAATAATTGTACAGCATTCTGATTAATTATATTATAATTTTCATTTACCTTATTATAGTTAAGATATTTTTGTTGTTCAGTAGTTTCAGTCATATTCAATTCTCTGTGAGCCCATTTTGGGTTTTTATTGGAAAAGATACTGGAGTGGTTTGCCATCTCCAGATCATTTTATAGATGAGGAAGCTGAGGCCAACAGGATTAAATGATTTGCTTAGCATCACACATCTAGTAAGTGTCTGAGGCGAGATTTGAACTCAGGAAAATGAATCTTCCTTGTTCCAATCCCAGTGTTCTATCCACTGTATAATCTAGCTCCCCCAGTCAATATATGTGTGTGCATACAAAACCAGGAAAATTTCATAAATAAATAAATACATCTTCACAAACATATTAACACGTATGAAGTATGTAGACACAAATTATGTTTATGTATGCATATACATATATACATGCATGCACATGCTTGTATGAATGCACATACATGTGTGTAAGTTATGGGCTGGAGGAGATCAAAGAATTCCTAGACTCTGTGGATCTCCTGAGGCTAGAATATACACACTGATGTTCCGGGTATGAAGAATTATTATCCATCCTTCAAAGTCCTTTCAGACCTTATATAACATTAAAAAAAATTTGTCTAGTTTATCTTCCACATGAAACCTTTCCTAAGTCCCCTATTAGTGACCTCTCTCCCAACTACCTTGTAATCAACTACTTTGAATATATTTGTATTGATTCATTACATATGTATACTCACATATACAGCTAGATAGATGGATAGATAGACAGATAGATAAATGGATGGATAGATAGATAGTACTTGTCTGCCCTATTAGAATATGAGCTTTTTGAGGTTAGTATATGTGCATGTATATATGTGTGTGCACATATATAATGTGTATATATATGTGTGTGTATGTGTATATATGCATATATATACATACATACATATATATATATACATACATACACATATATATACACACATACATACTGTAAACGACTATGCATTCTGCTATTTCCTGTTAGGGAAACCTATGGTGTTAAGTAAAGTATTATTTCAGTCAATGGAACTCCCATTTGACAACTATATCTTCATTTATGGGAAAAAGAAAGAAAGAAAAACCTCATTACTTGTGAGTAGAGGTCTCTTTTGAAGACCTCTCCCTCCACCACAATAGTGTTTTTTCACAGTTGATGATCCATCATCCACACCATTGCTTCTAGTCTCTCTTGTGACTCAGGGAAATCCTTTATCAAATACATTCAGTGTATGAATTTTCTGAAGGGCAGCTAGGTGGCACAGTGAATAGAACTTTGGGTTAGAATCTAGAAGACTGAGTTCATATCTGTTCTCAGATACTAGCTATAAGACCCTAGGCAAGTCACTTAACCCTATTTGCCTCAGTTTCTTCATCTGTAAAACTGAGCTGGAGAAGGAAATGGCAAACCACTCCAGTATTTTTGCCAAGAAAACCACAAATGAAAGTCACATAGGACTGAAAACAATTGAACAACAAAAATTATTTTTTTTTCTGTGTGTAGAGAAGCAACAGTGTGTGGTGAATAGAGAGCTGGTCTTGAAGTGAGGAAGACTTGAGTTCAAGTCCTGCCTCTTGTGTACGTATACACACAGACACAGACACACACACAGACACAAACACACACACATGAATACAGGCACAAACACGGACAACTCAAGTCATACGTATGTATGTATGACTTGAAATATATGTATTTCACTTCTTATCTCATACATATAATTTTATACATACACATATGTAAGTAAAAACCACAAATATATCTATATATTACATGTAATACAGATATATACACATATGTACACACACACATATATATACATATATATATATATATGCACACACACACAAACATACACTTGGTTTTACATGTGCATTTATATGCACTCACACACATACTAACTGCCCCAAGAGCGAAGCCTTGGTTGCTGTGGGAACTCATTCCAACTTTGAGGCTTTTCACTGTGGCCCATTGCCAATCTCCACCGGGCAGACATTGCAGCAATGTCAGCTTTTGCAATGAATATATAGCATCATTCACAGGAAACAGTATGAATGGGGAGATAATGAGCTCCCCTGACTGCCGACACAGAGTTTTTACATTTTCTTTCTTTCTTTTTAAAGGCTTTGCTTTTTACAAGAAGCAACTGGACTTTGTGCTTTTGAAAACTTGCATTTTTCTTTCTTCATCCTGTCTTTTCAAGAAATCCTTTTAGACAGAATTTCAACCATTTGTTGAGATTATCAACAAATTTCAGTTAGCAGCAGAGACAAATCTCTCTCCTGTCTTTCATTTCCAGCAATTGTTGTGAACCAATCAGTCAATGGACAAATCGTTGGACAGGGCTTAAGCTGTGGAATCTTATGAATAATTTAATCTTTTGGACAGGTATTGATCAGAAAAAAATTTTGGTGACATTTTTGATTTTTGCAAAAGAAAAAAGAGAGAGCCTGTTATCTGTTTACTTCTTAGTTTCTGAAGTAGGCATGTCCTTTTCACTGCATAGAATGTTGATTTACATAGAGAAGCAATTTCCATTGGAAGGCAACCTGGTATAGCAGAAAGGACATTGGAGTCAGGAGAAAGTTTATTTCAAATTTTGCCTATGTGGCTAACTAGCTAGGAGACACTAGTAACTCAGTTAACTTCTCTAACTTCCAGTTTTCCTATGGGTAAAATGAGGTGAAAATACCTGTAGTATAGCCACAAGTCATGGAACATTCCAGGAATAAAAAGAATTAAAAAATGAGTAATACTAGGAGATCAAGGGAGAGCATTACTACAAAAGACCTAAAGTAAGTATGAGTAGGTGACAAAATATAACAAGCAAGGAGTTGTAAAGGAGAACTAGAGTAAAGGATGTCATCAAAGAAATTAATAATTGGAAAAAAGGTGGGTTGTTCATATGACAAGAGCAATAAATAATAAGTACACAACCAGAGGCTCCACTGGTATCTTTGCAATGTTGAGTAAGCAAGCAAGGACCCCAAAATGTGAATCCCTCTTGGAAAGTTTACAGAAGGGTGCTGTATGAAAGGAGAGGATTAGCAGTACCCTTGATGAGGATGGAAGAGGTCTTAGTGATCTTTATAACACGTAGGCAGTTAAGGCATTGCCATTGCCACCTACTGTCTGGCATCTAACTATTTGTTTTAATGTTCCTAATGAAAAGACTAGAACTGAGCAGAAAATGGAATTTTCAAATACAAGATTCCAGAGAAACTGAAAAAAGTAAACAGGAAAGAAAAAGATGAGTAAGTTATTCAATAAGGTCAAATGTTTTACATCTGTATGTGGGAAGATGATACTTATAACTCTTCAGAATTGTATCTGTATTAGATCAGTTAGAAGAGGCATACATAGAGGGTGTGAGTATAAGCTGACTTGGATGGGATGATATTAAAGACACGAAGGAGTGAAAAAAGAGAATTGCACTAGGAGAAGAGGAAAGAGAGAAGCAGAATGGGGTAAATTATATCACATGAAGAGGCACAAAGGATGATTACAGTGGAGGGAAAGAAAGAGGGGGTGAGCATTGTTTGAACCCTATACTCATTGGATTTGGCTCAAAAAGAGAATGGCAGCTGCACTCAATTGGATATAGAAATCTATCATACCCTACAGGGAAGTAGGCAGAAGGGGCACAAGAAAAGGGGAAGGTTAATAGAAGGATGACAGATTGGACAGAAGCCAAACATTGGTAAGGAGGGGCAAGGTAAAAAGAGAGAGGGAGAAAATTATAAACATGGGCAAAATGGAATGTAGGAAAATGCAGTTAGTAATCATAACTGTAAATGTTGAACGGAATGCACTCTTCCATAGAATGGAAGTGGATAGCAGAGTGGAATAAAAGCCAGAATCCTACACTATGCTGTTTATAAGAAACACATTTGAAGCAGAGAGATACACATAGAGTAAAGGTAAGAGGCTGGAGAAAAATATATTATGTTTCAGCTAAAGAAAGTTTATAGCAGGACATAGACAAAAGTCACACATGGATTATGGTATTGATTTTTGGAGACAGCAGACCCCACCATGAGTTCCCAAATCCATTCAGATACTTTAATATCTATGCCTTAAGGTTAAATTAAATCAGATTATACACATACACACACACACATATATACATATACATATGCACACACTCATATATATAATATATACTCACATATATACACACACATGCATGAACATATACATATACACATATTCACACATATACACATATGCATCTATATATGTATACACACATATATGCATGCATACATGCATACCTATAGCATTTTGCAAACATGAAAGTATCATATACATTGCCACACTGTATTATTTATTGTCACCGGTTATCATTATCCCTGAATGATAGTGGAAAAACATTTGGTAAACTTTTAAAGCCCTTCATGAATATGAGCTATTATTGTAGTTAGTAAAAGCTACAAGTCAATTTTCTAGTATTACATTCAATGGCTTCTTTGCATGAGTTAGGTACTGGATTGGTGATTTCATTGACATAGTGAACATCTGAATGAGGAAATTCTTTCCACCAATGTAGGTCATTACTTGTTCTGCAATTTGAAGTTTTAAAGCAGCATTTCTTAATGGTCTTTTTGTATCATGGACATCTTCAGCAATCAAGTAAAACCTATGAGTGCATCAACGTATTTTTAAATCATCATTGAAAGAAATGAGGAATTTCCATTGGATGTTAGTGAAAATAAAAATGTTACTGTTTTCCCATCCAAGTTGACAAATTCCTGAAATGTGTGCATGGACATCCAGGGGGTTAAGAACTGTTTGAGAAAGTTGCCCTAGAAAGGTAGAACAAAGATGGCAGGGTAAAGGTAGGGACTCACCTGAGCTCTCCTCCAAACTTTTCCAAATACCTTTAAAAATGACTATAAACAAATTCTAGAGCAGCTACACCCACAAAAAGATGGAGCAAAACAAATTTCCAGCCCAAGACAACTTTTAAGGATGGCAAGGAAAGTTCGTTGCACCAGAGTGAGAAGAATTGCAGAGCAATGCAGGCTGCACCAGCATAGACTGGGCCCCAGGCAACCAAATCAGTAGCAGCAGCAGTTGTTTCCAGACCTCTCAGCCCATGGATGATAAAGACAACTTAGAAGGTCATCAGGAAAGGTCTGTCACACCTGGGTGAGAATGCAGCACAGTCTAGTACAGAGCATGCCAGCACAGCCCTGGCCCCAGCAAACGAGAAGCAGATAATTTGAGTGACTGAATCAGTGGTAGCTGCCACTAATTCTGGAGGTCTTAGCCCAAAGACAGTAAAGGAGTCAAATGACTAGTCAGAAGTAGATTGCATGGGGTCTTTTTGCTACGCCTAAGGCAGGACTCTCTTTGACCATACTTGGATCTGTGTTCCAGTCCTAGGTGGCAGTCTCAGGATGAGGAAGAGTACTAGCACAGCAGAGCTTGGGACCACAGTGGAGGAGGACACTCCTCACAGTTCCAGGGCAGAAAAGAGTGCTTGTGGTCATTTATAGACCAGACCATGGGCCAGGAGAATAGTAAACATTTCTCCTTAGGTCATATCACATTGGAAGAATTGAAAACTTATAGGTCCCTAGAAGTATCTCAGAAAACAGCTGCACAAACCCCTGAAGCTTGGGACAGTTTGCTCTCCACCCTGGAAGCAAAGCCCTACTTTAACAAAGAGTTAAAAGTCAAGTAATAGGCTGTGAAAATGAGCAAACAACAGGAAAAAAAAAACCCTCTGACTAGAAAGTCACTATGGTGACAAAGAAGATCAAAACACACACTCTGAAGAAGACAACAAAATCAAAGCTCCTACATCCAAAGCCTTCACAGAAAATATGAATTGGTCTTAGGCCATGGAAAAGCTCAAAGAAGACTTTGAAAATCAAAGTAAGAAAGATAGAAGAAAAATTGGGAAGAGAAGTGAGAGTGATGCAAGAAAATCATGAAAAACAAGTCAACAACTTGGTGAAGGAGACACAAAACTACTGAAGAAAACAACACCTTCAAAAACAGATTAGGCCAAATGATAAAAGAGGTCCAAAAAGAAAATGAGGAGAAGAATGCCTTAGAAAAAAGAACTGGCCAAATGGAAAAGGAGGTCAAAAGGCTCACTGAAGGAAATAATTCCTTAAAAATTAGAATAGAGAAAGTAGAATCTAATGGATTTATGAAAAATCAAGAATAAAAATAAAACCAAGAGAATGAAAGAATGGAAGACAATGTGAAATATCTCATTTGAAAAACAAATGACCTACCCAGGAAATATACAACCAAAATTACAAAACACTTTTCACACAAATAAAGTCAGATCTAAATAACTGGAAAAACATCAGTTGCTTGTGGGTAGGCTAAGCTAATATTAATAAAAATGACAATTCTACCTAAATTAGTGCCATATGAAACAAACTACCAATAAATTGTTTTATAGAGCTAGAAAAAATAATATCAAAATTCATCTGGAAGAACAAAAGGTCCAGAACATCAAGGAAATTAATGAAAAGAAATGCTAGTGAAGGTGGCCTGGCCATACCAGATCTTAAATTGTATTATAAAGCAGCAATCATTAAAACTACTTGGTACTGGCTAAGAAATAGAGGGGTATATCAGTGGAACATATTAGGTACACAAGACATAGTAGTTAATGATTATGGCAATCTACTGTTTGATAAACCCAAAGACCCCAGCTTCTGGGATAAGAACTCACTTTTTGACCAAAAAAAAAAAAAAACTACTGGGAAAACTGGAAAACAGCACAGCAGGAACTGGGCATAGACCAATGTCTGATATTGTATACCAGAATAAAGTCCAAATGGGTACAGGTTCTAGGTATAAAGGCTGACAATATAAGCTAATTAGGGGATCAAGGAATAGATTATCTGTCAGATTTATGGAGAATGAAGGAATTTGTGATGAAACGAGAGATAGAGATCATAATAAAATGTAAAATGGATAATTTTGATTACACCAAAGTGAAAAATTTTTGCACAAAGCCAATGCAACAAAGAATAAGAGGGAAGAAGAAAACTGGGAAATGATTTTTACAAGTAGTGTCTCTGATAAAGGCTTCATTTCTAAAATATGTAGAGAACTGAATCAAATTTACAAGAATACAGGTCATTCACCAATTGAAAAACAGTCAAAGGATATGAACAGGCAGTTTTCAGAGGAAGAAATTAAAACTATCTATATTCATATGAACAAATGCTCTAAATCACTATTGATTAGAAAGATGCAATGAAAACAACCCTGAGGTACTACATCACACCTATCAGAGTGGCTAATATGACAAAATAGGAAAATGATAAATATTGGAGAAGATGTGTGAAAGTTGGAACACTAATTCATTGTTGGTGGAGCTGTGAACTGAGCCAACCATTCTGGAGAGCAATTTGGAACTATGCCCAAAGGGCTATAAAAATGTGCATACCCTTTGACCCAGCAATACTACTTCTAGGGCTGTATCCCAAAGAGATCACACAAGTGGGAAAAGGACCCACATGTACAGTTTTTATTTATAGCAGCTTTCTTTGTGGTGGTCAAGAACTGGAAATTGAGGGGATGCCCATCAATTTGGAAATGGCTGAACAAATCGTGGTATATAAATGTAATGGAATACTATTGTTCTCTAATGAATGATGAACAAGCAGACTTCAGAAAATCCTGGAAAGATTTATGTGAAGTGATGCTGAATGAAGGAGCAGAATTAGGAGAACACTGCACACAGGAACAGCCACAGTACAAGAGGACTGATTTTGACAGACTTAACCCATCTCAGCAACGCAAGGACCTAAAACATCACCAAAGGATTCATGATGGAAAATACCATCCACATTCAGAGAAAGAACTATGGAGTTGGAATGTGGGTGAAGCAGACTATTTTCTTTTTTGTTTTTTCTTTCTCATGGTTTCTCTCATTCATTATAATTGAATCTCGTATTTGAAAGGATAGATTCTTCCCCCCTTCATTATAATTCTTCTATGCAACATGACTAATGTGAAAATGTGTTTAATAGGAATCTATTTGCAGAGCCCATATCGGATTGCATGCCATCTTGGGGAGGGAAGAGGAGGAAGGGGCAGAAAGTTAAAAAAAAAACTTATTGAAATGAATGTTGAAAACTAAAAATAAGTAAATTTTAATAAAGAAAAACAACTGATCTGGAAAATAGATCTAGGAGAGATAATTTTAAAAATATTGGACTCTCTGAAAGCCATGATAAAAAAAAGTACACACATCATCTTTCAAGAAATTATCAAAGAAAACTGCCTTGATATGTAGAACTGGAGGGTGAACTAGAAATTGAAAGAGTCCACCAATCACCTCCTGAAAGAGATCCCCAAATGAATAATCCAAGGTTTATTATAGCCAAATTCCAGAGCTCCAGGTCAAAGAGAAAACATTGCAAGCAGCCAGAAAGAAACAATTCAAATATGGTGGAGCCACAATCTGGATAACATAAGATTTAGCAGCTTCTACATTAAAGGGCTTAGAGTAGGATATTTCAAAGGACAAAGGAGTGAGTATTACAACTGAGACTCACCTACCCAGCAAAATTGAGTATAATCCTTCAGGGAGACAATTGGAAATTCATTGAGATAAAGGACTTTCAAGCATTCTTAATGAAAAGACCAGAGCTGAATAGAAAATTTTACTTTCAAATACGAGATTTGAAAGAAACATAGAAAGGTAAAAAAGGAAAGGGAAATCATAAGGGATTTAATAAGGTTAAATTGTTTGTATTCCTACATAGGAAGATGACATTTGTAACTCATAAGACCTTTCTCATTATTGGTGTAGTTAGAATGAGTGTATATAGAGTGCACAGATATGAGTTGAATTTAAAGGGATTATATCTAAAACAAATAAAATTAAGGGGTAAGAAAGGAATGTACTGGGAGAGATAAAATGGGGTAAATTATCTCACATGAAAGAGACAGGAAAAAAAACTTTTACAAAGGAGGGGAAGAGGGGGGTATTAAGAAGGAGTGAGTGAACCTTGCTCTCATCACAATTGGCTCAAAGAGAGAATAACATACACATTCATTTGGGTACAGAAATCTATCATACCTTACAGGAAAGTAGTAGGGCAAGGGAATAAGAGGAGGGGGATGATGGGTGACAGAAGGGAGAGTAGATTGGGGGAGGGGGTAATCAGAAGCAAAACACTTTTGAAGAAGGACAGGGTGAAAGGAGAGAAATGCTTTTTATAACTTTATTTTTCTTAAGGTTTTTGGCCATGTTTTATTTCACAACATGACTGCTTGCTTTTCAATGAGCTTATTATTATGTTTGTCCTTCATTCTCAAACACGACCATGACATCAGGAAAATGGTGACATGACTTGCAGTTTATTTTGATTTGAGTGAGGGAGGGCTGTGCAAGATCACCAACCTTACTTTCTCTTCCAGAGCCATCTGGGTCCAGTGGCCTGATATTCACCAGGATAACTGGAGATGGCCCAGGATGCATTGGGAGATGATGGCTCTCTCAGGCTAAGGTCTTGTCAGGTTCTTACTTTAAGTGAGGTAATGCCCATTCAGTGAATAGGCCTCTTTAAGAAGTTAATCAAGGGATGGCACCTTTAATCAAAACTCCAAAAAAAAAAAAACATACTGGGAGGGGAAGACCTTCCTTAACTGGAGAAGAACTTGAGATTAGTAGTTTTTCCCTGTCTCAGGGAACCAAAATGTTGAGGTCAGGGAGCCATATGTTGAGGTTTCAGAGGTGCTTGGGACTCCAAAATAGTGAAACCCTGGGGCCTGCTTGAATAAATTTGATTCAAGCCTTCCTACAGCCAAAGAGAAAAACAAAGTTTATTAAAAAGTCACTATAATGGGTAGACTCTTAGAGAGCCTGAGCATTTGTGATGCTAATGCCAGTGGGCCAGATTGAATTTAAGCTGAGCTAGGGGTAAGCAATAAGCATGGGTGGGGAGAGAGGAAGGGAGATAATTTGGAACTCAAAGTTTTAAAAACAAATGTTAAAAATTGTTTTTACACAAAATTGGGGGAAAATAAAATAGAAAAATTTAAAAATGAAATAATACTCCTTTATCATATATTTAAAAGGAATAACGAGTTGTACATAATGAATTTGGTCATGTGCAATTATTTTTTTTATTGTATTGTGTTATGGAAATGCTTGTTTTATTCCAGAAATTTAAAAAAAATAAAAATTTAATTGAAAAATAAAAAAAAATTAAAAAAAGAAAGTTGCCCTAGAGAGCCAAGAAGTGAAATGATATGCCCAGATGTATGTGTCAGCGGCTAGTCTTGAACCCAGCTCTTTCTGGCCCTGATGACCTTTCTGTCTACCAAATAAAACTGATTCTCCCCTCTCGTGTTATTTTTTAAAATTAATTCATTCAGTGTTTTGGTTTAGAAACACTGCTGGATCTGGGGGCAGGGGGAAAGAATCTATCCTTTGTGCTATGGGAGTTTGCTTCTTCTAATTCAAATTATCTACAAATATTTATGAGCTTAAGTCAATGCCAGCATAATAGGATGAATGGAGTCACTAACAATCTGCTTGGTTTCCCAGAATGAATTTCCATATCACGCAAGAACAACTTTTTAGGAGAGATGTGCCTCTCCTTGGAAAAATAGCAATGGCATATGCCCAGTGAACATCTGAAGGTTCTGTAGGTTTTGGTGAGCACTGCAGAACATTGGGAGAGTGGAAGACAAAAAAGTGGGAAACTATTTCCAGGTCTTATTTTCCTTAATCCACAAATTTCAAATATCAGCATAAATGAACAAAAGTTTCCAAATTATGCTACTATACTAGCTGAAGGTTAAAAGTCTGTGCCTAAGAAAGTGGTCTAAAGCAGATAATTAAAGAAGTCTTTGAGGATAAACCTCCAAATTTTCAAAGACAAAAATATACTCTTCTAGTATTTCATTATTGTGGGTTCTCCCACCATTTATGTGGATTGCAAACCTCTTATGAATTTTCTGTGTGTAGTAGAAAACACACTGGGCTTGAAGTGAGGAGAGACAAGTCTAAACCATCTCTGACACTAAGTAGGTTTTTGATCATGGGCAAAGGGATTAATTTCTTTGAGCCTCAGCTTCCTAAAATGGGGATAAGTGTACCTTCTGTACCTAATTCACAAGATTGTCTCAAGGATCGAATGAGCTAGTAGTAGTAGGTAAAGTGTTTCTCTCTCTCTCTCTCTCTCTCTCTCTCTCTCTCTCTCTCTCTCTCTCTCTCTCTCTCTCTCTCTCTCCCTCTCCACACACACACACACACACACGGAGTCATGCCTTATTTTACTGTGCTTCATGGATATTGTTTTTGTTTTTACAAACTGAAGGTTTGTGGCAATCCTGCTTTGAACAAGTCTATTGGTGCCATTTTTCTGGCAGCATGTGTTCACGTTGTGTCTCTGTATCACATTTTGGTAACTCCCAATATTTTAAACTTTTTCATTATTATTAGATTTGTTTGGTGATCTAATAATCAGTGACCTTTGATTTTCTCTTATAATTGTTTTAAGGTGCCATGAACCACCCCCATATAAGACAGTAAAGTTAATTGATAAATGAATAAATGTCCTGTGTATTCTGACTGCTCCACCAGCCAACTGTTCCCTGTCTCCCTCCATCTCCACCAACCTCCCTAATCCCTGAGACAAAATAATATTGAAATTAAGCCAATTAATAACCCTACAATGGCCTCTAAGTTTTCAAGTTAAAGAGTCAATTGAAGTAGCAAACTTTCATGTTGTTTTAAGAAATTGCCACAGCCACCCCAACTATCAGCAATCACCACCATAATCAGTCAGCAGC
>JAQQSZ010003434.1:0-14445 GCA_028646595.1 Phalanger gymnotis
AAAGGGGGATAGGATAGGAAGGAACAAAATATAGCTAGTCTTTCACAACATGAGTATTGTGGAAGGGTTTTGCATAATGATACACATGTAGCCTATGTTGAATTGCTTGCCTTCTTGGGGAGGGTGGGTAGGGAGTGAAGAAGGGAGAGAATTTGGAACTCAAAGTTTTAAAAGCAGATGTTCAAAAAAAAGTTTTTGCATGCAACTAGGAAATAAGATATACAGACAATGGGGCATAAAAATCTATCTTGCCCTATAAGGAAGTAAGGGAAAGGGGGATGGGGGGAGTGGGGTGACCAAAGGGAGGGTTGACGGAGGAATGGGGCAATCAGAATATATGCCATCTTGGAGGGGGGGGGAGGGTAGAAATGGGGAGAAAATTGGTAATTCAAACTCTTGTGAAAATTAATGCTGAAAACTAAAAAATAAATAAATAATGAGAAAAAAAGAAAAAAAAGAATTCATTTGAAAGCATTAAAAAAAATCTCTTCTTCCTTCAGCATTCTCTTGGTCTTCTTGATGAGCTGCTAAGTAAACAGAATTAAAAAATACTGTTGAGCTGTGCAACTATTCAAAACTTCCACTTCGAACAGAAACATGGGAGGCAGTTAGGTGGTACAGTGAGTACGGCACTGGCCCTGGAGTCAGGAGGACCTGAGTTCAAATCTGGCCTCAGACACTTGACACACTAGCTGTGTGACCTTGGGCAAGTTACAGCCCCAATTGCCCTGCCTTCCCCCCTCAAAAAAAAAACAAACCAAACAAACCAGAAACACTGTTGTACCTTTGCCAAAAGCTGATAACAGACTGGTGTGTTTGACCCCCATACACTCTTGCCAACCAGCATCATGCAGTAGTGGCACCATTCAGGTGGGGGAAATTAGAACTAAATGAGCGTAGCAGCCTTCAGTTTAGCCCTTATGGCTTACTAGTGTTCTAATTGTGCTGGCCAAACTGGGATGATTATTTCGTTGAAACTTATTTTATTCTTCGGTATTTAAAGTAGATTCATTTTAAAAATAAAATAAAAATATAAAAGATGAACAAAATGTATTAATACAAATAAAAAGATTTGTTCTGTAAAATTTGGATTTAATCAAAAGGCCACACTTAAGGACCTAGTAGGCCACATGTGGCCTTAAGGCTGCAGATTTTCCACTCCTGTTTTAGACAAATGCTTTTTATCAATTTAAGGCAAAATCCATTTATACCAATACTTTCCAGTGTTTTTAAATAAAAAAATTAGTATTGAACTTTATCAAAAGATTTTTCTGTATCTATTGATATAATCGTATTTTGTACTTTTATCATTGATATAATCAATTATGTTAAAAAGTTTTCCTTAAGTTAAACCATCCCACACTTCCTGATATAAATCCCAGTTGATCATAACGTATACTCTTTGTAATATATTGTTGCAATTTAAAGCTAGTATTTCATTTAGGATTTTTGCATCCATATTCATTAATGAAATTGGTCTATGCTTTTCTTTTTCTGTTTTCACTCTTCCTGATTTAGGTGTCTGTATCATATTTGTTTCATAAAAGGAATTTGGAAGGCTCCCTTCTTTACCTATCATTCCAAATCATTTATTTAATATTGGAATTAGTTGATCTTGGAATGTTTGATAGAATTCACTTGTAAATCCCCTTGGTCCTGGTGCTTTTCTCTTTATTATGGCCTTTTCAATTTCTTTTTCTAAAAGAGGTCTATTTAGATATTCTATTTCTTCCTCTACTAATCTAGGCAATATATATTTTTGTAAACATTTTTCATTTCACTTATATTGTCAAATTTATTGGCATGTATTGGGCAAATGACACCTTTTAATTGCTTTAATTTCATCTTCATTAGTCGTATATTAACCCCTTTCATTTCTTATACTAGTGATTTGGTTTTCTTCTTAAATTAAATTAACCAACTGTTTATTTTATTTGTTTTTTCCCATAAAATCAACTCCTAGCTTTATTTATTAATTCAATGGCTTTTTACTCTCAATTTCATTAATCTCACCTTTAATTTTTATGATTTAATTTATACATTCAATATCATCCCAATTAAATTGCCAAAATATTTTAATGAATTAGAAAAATTAATTTGGAAAAGCACAAAGTTAAGAATATCAAAGGAAATAATGGGAAAAGAGTATAAATGAAGGAAGTTTAGCAGTACCAGACCTTAAACTGTATTATAAGGCAGTAATTATCAAAAGTATCTGGTAATGGCTAAGAAATAGAAAGGTAGATTAATGGAATAGAATAGACATACAATTTACAGCAGAAAATAAACACAATAACTTTGTATTTGGCAAGTGTAAAGACTCAAGATTTTGGGATAATAATTCATTATTTGGTAAAAATTATTGGAAAAACTGAAAAACAGTATGGTAGAAACTGGGCATAGAGCAATATTTTGCATCATTTACCAAGATAAGGTCAAAATGAATATACGACATAGACATGAAGAGAGATTTTACAAGAGTATTAGGAGACATGGAGCATGTTACTTATCAGACTTATGGACCTGTGAATAAACAAGAGATAGAGAGCAAAATTAGGTGTAAAATGCATAATTTCAGTTACATTAAGTTAAAAAGGTTTTGTAGAAATAAGACAAATGCAGCCAAGATTAGGAGGAAAGCAGAAAATTGGAGAAAAAGATTTTTATAGACATTTTCCCAAATAACGGTCTCATATCTAAATTATATGAAGAAATTTGTCGAATCTCTAAGAATATGAGTCCTTTCTCAATTGATAAGTGGTCAAAGGCTACGAACAGGCAGTTTTCCAATGAATAAATCAAAGTAACTTATAGTCGTGAAAATATGCTCTAAATCATTATTGATTAGATAAATGTAAATTAATATAACCTAGAGATATCATTTTACACCTACTAGATTGTCTAAAATGATAGAAGGGGAAAGTGACAAATGTTGGAGGGGATGTGGAAAAGTTGGGACACTAATTCATTGTTGATGGAATTATGAACTAATCCAACCATTTTGGAGAGCAATCAGGAATTATGCCCAAATTGTTATTAAACTACCTTTGACCCTTTGACCCAGTGATACCACTTCTAGGTCTATTTCCAAAGATGATTAGGGAAAAAAGAAAAGAACCTATATGTTCTAAAATGTTTATGGTAGCACTCTTTGTGGTGGCAAAGAACTAGAAATTTCAGGGACGCCCATCAACTGGGGAATGGCTGAAAAAGCTGTGGAATGTGATCGTGATGAAATACTGCTGTGCTATAAGGAATGAAGAGCTCAATGACTTCAGAAAAACATGGAAAGACTTGTGTGAAATAATGAAAAGCAAAATGAACAGAACCAAGAGATCATTGCATGCAGTAACAGCAATGTTTTTTTTTAAGAATGACTTTGAGTGCATAAGTTATTTTGACTATTATAAATACTCAAATTAACTATAAAGGACATATGAAGAAAGATTCTAGATAAATATAAGTATGCATAGAACAATTTTACACACACACACACCCCCCTCTATTTGTGTCTAATGGTAACCATCTCTAGGCTGGGGGGAAGGGGAGAAGAAAAAAAGAGGAAAAAGAAATTTACATGATAATTTTGTTGTATATTTGAAAGGAATAGCAAGTTCTGCATAGTAGATTTGCAGTTTCATGTGCAATCATTTTTTTTATTGTACTATGTTATGGACATGTTTGTTTTACTCCATGAATGAAAATTAAAAATTAAAAAGTCTAAATAAGAAATAAAACAATTCGAGCCCTGATTTGTAGCATTTGCCAATTTCTAAGATGCAAACGCTCACACTGGAAATTTAACAATCAGCTTCTGTAGGAGCCAGCTGTAATACACACTGGGCTTACATCCCAATCCAATTCAAGCCAGCTGAACACTTAAGCTTCTATTAAGTTCAAGACAGCACATTCCAAGGCTGGGGATACAAAGAAGGAAAATGATCTACTTTCTGCCCTCAAGGAGCTTACATTGTACTGGGGAGAAGATAGGGATGGTGGGCAGGTTGTGTAAAAATAATTATAATTCATATTGGAGTTTGAATTTAGGTATAGGTATAACAAAATTATAAAAACACATAAATAAAATAAAATTTAAAAACACATCAAGGATAAGAAGGGAAGCAATTGTCCAGGGAAAAATCTTTCTATCAAATTTCCTTCATAAGGGTTTGATATCCAAGATAGACAACTAGGAGAAATATATAGACCAAAAGCCATTTCCCAGTAGAAAAGTGGTTAAAGAAAAAGAAGAAAAAATTCTCAAAAGGAGAATTACAGAGTATTCACAACCTCATGAAAGTGTTCAAAATCACGAATTATAAAAGAAAGAAATGCAAATCAAAACAATCCTGAGGTTTTACCTCATACCCTTCAAATTAGTAAAGATGACAAGAAATGGCAATAATCAATGGTGGAGGGATTATGGAATGATTGGCACACTTATACATTGTTGGTGGAGCTGTGAATTGGTATAGCTATTCTGGAAGGCAATTTGGAATTGCACAATTAAAGTGGCTAAAATATCCATACTCTTTGACTCCAAGATTTCATTGCTGGGTATATATCCCAAGGTGGTCATTGAGAAAAGAAAGAAAGGAAAGAAAGAAGGAAGGAAAGTAAGAAGGAAAGGAGGAAAAAAGAAGAGAAGGAAAAAGAGAAAGAAAGAAGTAAAGGAAATAAGGAAAGGAGGGAGGGAGGGAAGGAAAGAAAGAAAGGAGTGAAGGGAGGAAGAAAGGAAGAAAAGAAAGGAAAGAAAGAAAGGAGGGAGAGAAGAAAGGAAAGAAAGAGGAAAGGAGGGAAGAGAGAGGAAGAAGAAGGAAAGGAAAGGAGGGATGAAGGAAAGAAGGAAAGAGGGAAGGAGGCAAGAAAATAGGAAGGGTGAGGGAGGGAGAAAGGAAAGGAAAAGAAAAAGAAAGAAGGAAAACACATATACATCAAAATAATTATAGCATGACTTTTTCTTGTAACAAAGAACTGCAAACAAAGCAGATGCTTATCAAACAAATTGTGGTACATGAATGTAGTGGAATATTATTGTAGTGTGATGTCAGAAAAACCAACCATGACAAAGCATGGAAACCTTTAACATTTAACTTATACAAAGTGAAGTAAGTCAAGCCAGGATGACTAACTACTCAATGATGGCGACAATGTAGATGGAAACAACCAACACAAAAGGATTAAATTTTTTTTTAATTTTTTTTAAATTTTTTTTAAATTTTAATTTAAAGTTTAGAGCTCCAAATTCTTTCTCTCCATTCCTCCCTCCCTTCCCTCCTCTTTTCCTTAGATGGTAAGCAATTAGATATAGCAATTATACATATAGCAATTATATATACAATTACTTAAAACATGTCCACATGAGTCGTTTTCTACGAGAAAATTCAAATAAAAGAAAAAGAAAGAAAGTGAAAAATAGCATGCTTCAGTCTATATTCAATCAATATCAGTTCTGGAGGTGGATAGTATGCTTCATGATTAGCCCTTTGGGATTGTCTTGGATCACTGTATTGCTGAGAATAGCTAAGTCATTCACAATTCTTTATTGAATAACATTGCTGTTACTGAGTACAACGTTCTCCTGGTTCTGTTCACTTCACTTCGCATCAGTTCATGTAAATCTTTCCAGGTTTTCCTGAAATCAACCTGCTTGTTATTTTGTATAGCACAATAATATTCCATTACAATCATACACCACAGCTTGTTTAGCCATTCCCCAATTGACAGGCATCCCTGTGATTTCTAATTCTTAGCCACCACAAAAAGAGCTGCTATAAATATTTTTGTATGAATATTTGTACAAAAAAAAATTTGCGCAAAATCCCTTTTCCTTTTTTAATGTCTTTGGGATATAGACCCAGCAGTGGTATTGCTGGATCAAAGGGAATGCATAGTTTTATAGCCCTTTGGGCATAGTTCCAAATTGTTCTCCAGAATGGCTGGATCAGTTCACAACTCCACCAGCAGTGCATTAGTGTCCCAGTTTTTCCACCTCTCCTCCAACATCCAATATTTTACTTTTTTTTTATATTAGGTACTCTGATAGGTATGAGGTGGTACCACAGAGTTGTTTTAATTTGTATTTCTCTGATTAATAGTAATTTAGAGCATTTTTTCACATGACTATAGATAGCTTTGATTTCTTTGTCTGAAAACTCCCTGTTCATATCCTTTGACCATTCATCAATTGGGGAATGACTTGTATTTTTATAAATTTGACTCACTTCTCTATATATTTGAGAAATGAGACCCTTATCAGAGACGCTTGTTGCAAATCTCCCCCCCCCCTCCAGTTTTCTACTTTCCTTCTAATTTTGGTTGCATTGGTTTTGTTTGTGCCAAAATGTTTCAATTTTATATAATCAAAATTATCTATTTTACATTTTGTAATGCTCTCTATATCTTCTTTGGTCCTAAATACTTCTCTTATTCATAAATCTGACAGATAAAATTATACCATGCTCTCTTAATTTGCTTCTGGTATCACCCTTTGTGTGTAAATCATGTGCCCATTTTGACCTTATCTTGGTATATAGAGTTTAGACAGTAAGGCAATAATAACAATGTAGATGATAATTGTTAAAATGCCTGTGTAGTTCTGTATTGCAAGGTATGAGAGACTCTCCATAAAGAAGGTAAAAGAAGTATAACATTTATTCAGACACCAGAAAATATATCCCATAACCAAATGTTCAGCTCTAAACAGCCAGTCAGCCCACTTTATCACAACAGCAAGAAACTTAAAATACCACATAACAGACTGGAGCCTCACCATCCCAAAACCTCTCTGACCCCTTGCTGGGGTCTTCTCCAAAACAAACTTACAGTATAGCTAAGTCAGCCTATTCAGTTCTAACAATCACAAGGGTGGCCATTAGCAGCCATTAGTAGCCATAACATCTTTCTCTCTCTCTCAGTATTTCCTGTGACACACTTCCTTTTCCTGTCAGGAAGCTTTTCCCACCACATGTAACTTAAGCTTTGTGTGACATAAGCAAGTCACATGGCCTATTAATGGGTGGGAAAGATCTTCAAATCTAATTGCTACTACATAAGGTCCCAAGATCTTTCTTATCCATTACATAGGACAATGGGATTTCTGGGATAACTGGTGTCAACAGAACTTTACACAACAATGTAACAGAGATAACACAAAATAAGTTTATAGAACAAGGTCATCATTCCCCTCCCTCAAATAAATGGGGCTCAAAATCTTGGGGTAAGGGGCGAAGATCTCCTCCTCCAAAACTTCTTCCCGCTGAAACTGGACATAGAGCTGTCCCTGCCCCAGAAGATAAAGAGTCCCATTCGAGAGGTCAGTTCTTTAGCCAGTTGGCATCTGGAATTCAGTTGATGCCAGGTCCAGGGATGACACATCACAGTTGTGGACAGGTCCAGAGGTGACATCTGAATACATCAGAGGGTAACATCTGGCTTAAGCTATTGGGCATCTGCAGGTAGATGGTACTAAGCCTGCAGGAAATACATCTCACAAACAAATTTAATAGGCAAAAGCCAAAAAGAAACAAATAGACTATCATAGCCTCATTCCCGATAGAATACATGAGTATACAAGGGTACAATTTCAGAATCAGTTTCTCCTGGGTAGACCACTGTTACAGTATTGTCTTTCCCACGCACTATAATTTCTGCAGCCTTTGGAACATCGTCCGGCTTCTGTTTTACCCACTCTTTAGCTCATAATTTTATTCTATCAGTAGAACCAAATCTTTCCTTTCTTCTGATAGTTATTTTAGAAGGACGATCAGTTTTCAGAAGGGGTGCTGTTTCATAAGGAATAATAATCGATTGAAGTATTCTATCATTTTTACACAACTGTATAGGTTCTTCACCCAAATTCTGGAGTGTCACAATAATTTCTCCTTGATAACTAGAATCTATCACTCCAGCCAATACATGTATTCCTTGAGCTGCTAATCCTGGTTTAGGTAATGTCCATCCAAAATGATTCTTAGGGATTCTCATACATATCCCAGTAGAGATTTTTTTTTTAATCTCTTTTCTATCCAACCAAAAGTTCTCTAAACAATGTAAATCATATCCTGCCAACCCAGGTATTCCAGATACGGTGGTGGGACATCTTCCCTCACAGTCCAATATTCAATATTTTGGATCTGATGTTTTCTAATTTGCAGATTTGCGGTCATCATTCTGGCTAGAGGTGTACTTCCTCCTAACGGTCTATTATTCAAATTATGTAAAGCAGTGAGCAAACTATCCTTTCAATGTTGATATGAATTATTAGAACTTAACTTTCTTAACTGTTCTTTCAACAATCCATTCATTCTTTCTATCAACCAAGATGCTTGTGGATAATATGGAATATGATATATACGCTCTATATTGTTCAATAACTATCTCTTCATCTCATTACCTTTGAAATGTGACCCATTGTCATTTTGAATCTGCATTGAGGTTCTGTAATGTAGACTTATAATATCTAGAGTTTTACAGGTGTTTTTCTGGGTCGCATTCTTAAAGGTACAAGCCACCAGTACACCTGAATAGGTGTCAACACAAGTACAAATACATTTACATCCTTTATCTTGGGGTAGCGGTCCAATGTAATCTGTCTGCCAGATCTGGGCTGGAACTTTTCCCCTTGCTATTTCTCTAGTTACTACCCAAGGAACGGTTTGTTCCTTTTCCAATTGACACATATGACATTTCTCTGTTACTTGCTTTAATAATGAATAAGAGATACTAATATCTTGATCTCGTGCCCACCGGCGTGTGGCCTGGACCCCTAAATGTCTGGCTGTTCGGTGGACCCATTTTGTTAGTACTGGATCGTCAGTTGGTGTAGAAGTAGGGGCAATACGTTCAGCAGCAATCTTTGCTAGTTGATCAGCATGTGCATTGTACTCAGGTTCTGGCATAGTGAGGGGCATGTGAGCATCTACATGAAAAACTGACAAATTAGTAACCAAAGACTTGTCCCATATATCTTCCCATAGTTCTTTGCCCCAAATTTGTTTACCATGAATTTCCCAAGCTACTGCCCACGAATCAGTGAATCTATGACGCTGTCCTCCTTTCTCTGTTTTAATAGCTTGATATACTGCCATAAGTTCAGCGTATTAACTACTTCCACCTATCCCAGTACTTTCTAAAGTTCTCTTAGTACATGGGTTATAGGCTACTGCTTTCCCAAATAAGGCCCAAATATTTTGCTGTCCCATCAGTAAACCATGCATGTTTCTTCTGTTCTTTAGTTAGTCCATCATATCTGTCATTCCATTTTACCAAGGATTGTACCAACTGTTACTTTGATTCAGTTCCATCAATGTCAATGCTTGTGATAGATTCATGTAGACCAGAAACTCCACTTTTGCCTATTTTTGATCTATTCTGAATATACAATTTCCATTTAATTATGCTAGCCTCTTGCAGATGTCCAATTCTGTGAGATGCTAGGGTACTCGTTACTCAAGTCATAATTGAGATTTCAGGCCTTAAATATTACTTCATGGCCCAGAGTCAGTTGTTCAGTCTCTACCAAAGCCCAATATGCAGCTAACAACTGCTTTTCAAAAGGTGTATATTGTAATCCAGATGAAGGTAGTTTCCTCGATCAAAATTCTAAAGGTATACTTTGGCTTTGTTGTCTCTGCCATAAACTCCAATTCACATAGTCATCTTGTATGGTCACTTGTAATTCCACCAGTCCACTTTGCATAGGCCATAAATCCAGAGCCAATTGTATAGCAGCTTTAGCTTCTTCAAAAGCTTTGCTCTGTTCAAGTCCCCAATCGAATTCATACTTTTTCCTGGTAACTTTATATAAGGGTTTCAAAATTTGTCCTAGATGTGAAATGTGGTGTCACCAATATCCAAACAGTCCTATGAACTTTTGTGCCTCCTTCTTATTGGTGAGGATAGGAAAATCTTGGATCTTTTGTCGAGCTTGTGGGAGAATTTCTCACAGTCCTTTATTCCACTGTATACCCCAAAACTTTACAATTCGAGCTGGTCCTTGAATCTTTGAAGGGTTAATTTCTCATTTTTTGCTTTTCATATGCTCAATTAAAAGTGTCAAACTCTTCTTTACTTCTTTCACATTTTCTCCCTGTATCGTAATATCATCTATGTAGTGGGTAAGCTGTACATCAGGTAACTTCAATTCATCCAAATGTTCAGCCACAATCCTATGACAAATAGTTGGGCTATGCAGATATCCTTGTGGCAATTGTGTAAAAGTATATTGTCGGCCCTGCCACGTGAAAGCAAACAGGTCCCATTGTTTGGAGTCTATTGAGATCATAAAGAAAGCATTGGCCAAATCAATAACTGTGTACCAAGTGCCATCATATTTCTGGATCCTTTCTATTAAGGTAACAGTATTTGGAACTGCAGCATACAAGGGAGGAGTCACTTTATTCAATTGTCTATAATCCACTGTCGTTCTCCACGTTCCATCTGACTTTTGTACTGGCAATACAGGATTATTCCGTTGAGTGGTTGTAGGGGCTAACACTCCTGCTTCAACATATTCCTTTACAGTATTGGCAATTTCATCTTTCTCACCTGGCACACGATACTGCTTCAAAGTAATTACTTTAGAAGGTTCAGGTAAAGTGATTGGGTCCATGCAATTTTTTCCCACCAAAACTATATTAATTCCTGTCTTCCTTACTGCAAATTGATATCTCCCCTCAGGCAAATTCAAAGTCATGCCTTTCAATATATCTATTCCAATGATATGTTCAGGAATGGGTACAATGACCATGGTATGTTCTTTCTTAGGCAATTGTCCAATTTTCATCATCAGTTTGACTTGTCTGGCTGATATTTCAGCCCCTCCTAGTTCTATGATGGTAATAAGAGTTCCATGCTTAAATTTGTCAGGGTTTCCATATATCAAGCTGGCCTCTGCCCCAGTGTCTATCAATGCTGTAGTTATAGCACCTGATCCATTCTTTCAAAATATATTCAGATTAATATGGGGTCCGCAATTCCATCTGTGTGTTTTTCAATCTGAACTGGGGCTCGGCCTATTCCCTAGTCTCCTTGAAGGTGTGACTCACTTGGATACAAGGGTTCAAGATCTGTAGGATTTGTAGGGGCAGTTCTTACTTCTCTATTCTGTTTGCTATTAAGCCCCTTATCTTGGTACATTTTGTATAGCTCAATAGTTGGAATACCATCTATTCTTCTAAAATCTACCCCTGCCTTCAATAGAGCAGTAAACATTTCTTTCCTTGTCATTCTATTCTGATGTTGAATCTGTCAGTTTTATACCCTTCTCTCCTGAGGAAACTTATCTCTTCCACAGTCTCCTAAGTCACTTAACTGTGAAATCTTATCCAGCACCTCTAAAAGAGGTTTACCTACTTCTGCAATCAGCAGAGTCAGAATCACATGTATATAAGTGGGGTGGGGGGGGGTGCCATCTTAACTATCAAATTCCTATGAGAGACTCCCAAGGGAGTTTCATAATAAACTTCAGCATTCCCCAACATAATAGCAGTCTCCATTACCTCCTCCTTTAACTTTCTTGTACAGATACCAGAGTCTATCTGTGGTAGGCCACATAGTATCGGCAAGATATTCCTCTTTACAGCCTGTCACAGCCAAAGCCAACAAATTGGTTCTTTGGTTAGTTCTTTGCAAATGATAATCCCTAAAAGCTTGCTGTACAAAAGAATTCTGACTAATACTTATGAATCTCACACAATCCACAGAGTCTACAGACACTCCTGTGGCTCCTTCAACACTGATTCTCACCATCCAAGATATTAATGATTCTCCCATTCTCTGGGTGAACCTGCTCAAGATATCTGTGATTCCCTGCTGTGTAAAATCTAAAACCAACCTAAACTGAGTAGTATGATCTTGTGTTTCCTGCCTCCTCCATTCTATGGGGCGCATTTCTCTTTGAGAAGTCTGGTGTGATACTGTAACACTCTGTGGTTCAGAAGTAGCATGCAACAAAATATCGCCTTATGCGGGAGGTTCTGACATTGTGTCCTCCTGTCTAGATTCTCTGCCTCTGTTACCATGGCAACCAGACTGCCTGTTAGGCTCATTCTCAGCTGAACTGAGATGCACTCTTGACCTCCTTGGCTCCCTCTGCCTTCCAGCTGAATTTACGAGGCTGTTAGCTTCTTGCTGTTCTGCCACATCAGTTTCTCCATCTTGCTGTGATATAGGCTGAGTATTCTCAAACATTTCAGCAACTGTCTGAGCCTGAGCTCTCTCTCCCAATAGTTTGTCTCTGCGTTTACATATAGTACAATAAGCTGTGAGTAAAATTCAGCCTCGTCTAGAGATGGCTCTTGGGCTCCCCATTCCTGGCTCAACAGTAACTTCTCTGAGGCATTGCTCCAAGTCTGTAGATCCTCCACCCTGTAGCTTCTGCTTCCAGTCTTGACCAGTGCCCTTAGACCATTCCCTTGCAATGGAGCAATAAGTTACATCCTCCCATCCTGAGACAACCATTTCTTCTTCTAAAGCCATTCTACCTCCAAATAGAGATCTTATACCTTGCAATCCCATCCTCCTAGTCGCCAAATTAAACAGTAAGACAATAATAACAATGTAGATGATAATGCCCATATAGTTCTGTATCGCAGGGTATGAGAGACTCTCCATAAAGAAAGTAAAAGAAGTACAACATTTATTCAGACACCAGAAGATCATATCCCATAACCAAATGTTCAGCTCCCACAGCCAGTCAGCCCACTTTATCACAACAGGGAACTTAAACCACCATATAACAGACTGGAGCCTTGCCATCCCAAAACCTCTCTGATCTCCTGCTGAGGTCTTCCCCAAAACAAACTCACAGTATAGTTAAGTCAGCCTGTTCAGTTCTAACAATCATGAGGGCAGCCATTAGCAGCCATTAGTAACCATAACATCTTTCTCACTCTCTCAGCATTTCCTGTAACACAACTTCCTTTTCCTGTCAGGAAGCTCCTCCCACCCCGTGTAACTTAGGCTTCATGTGACATAAGCAAGTCATATGGCCTATTAATGGGTGGGAAAGATCTTCAAATCTAATTGCTACTACAAGTGTGAGATGGTTGCCTCTATACCTAGCTTCTGCCATATTGTTTTCCAGTTTTCCCAGCAGTTTTTGTCAAATAATGGGTCAAATATTCCCCAATTGACAAATGGTCAAAGGATATGAACAGGTGATTTTCAGACAAAGAAATCAAAGCTATCTATAATTTTGTGAAAAAATGCTCTAAATCACTATTAATCTAAGAAATGCAAATTAAAACAACTCTGTGATACCACCTCACACCTATCAGGGTACCTAATATGAAAAAATAATGGAAAATTTGGATGTTGGAGGGGAGGTGGGAAAACTGAGACACTAATGCACTGTTGGTGGAGTTGTGAACTGATCCAAAAACTTGTATCTTTGGGTTTATCATATACTAGATTACTATGGTCATTTACTATAATGTAATTTGTACCTAATCTATTCCACTGATCTATCACTCTGTTTCTTAGTCAGTACCAGATTGTTTTGATAATTACCTGAGATCTGGTATAGCCAGACTACCTTCTTTTGCATTTTTTTCATTGAACCCCTCAATATCCTTGAGCTTTTGTTCTTCCAGATTAATTTTTCGAATTTTTCCTACCTCTATAAAATAAATTTTTGATAGCAATTTTCTTTAATAATTTCTTGAAAGATGTCCAGGCTTTTTGTTTTATCATGGCTTTCAAGGAGTCCAATAATTCTTATATTGTCTCTCCTGGATCTATTCTCTACGTCATTTATTTTTCCAATGAGAAATTTTACACTTCCTTCTATTTTTTTTTTATTTTTTGATTTCATTTGATCATATCTTGATGTTTCAGTCATTAGTTTCCATTTGTTCAATTCTAATTTTTAAGGAATTATTTTATCCAGTGAGCTTTTGTACTTCCTTTTCCATTTGGCCAATTTTATTTTTTAGGGAGCTATTTTCCTCAGCAAATTTTTTATATATCTTTCCCCGTGGTAATGACTTCCTTTTTTCATCGTTCTCTTGCATTACTCTCATTTCTTTTCCCAAATTTTCTCCTACTTTTCTAGTTTTTTTTTAAATCCTTTTTAAGCTCTTCCAAGAATTCTTTTCAGGCTTGAGACCAAATTATATTTTTCTTTGAGGCTTCACATGTAGCCATTTTGACACCATTGTCCTCTTCTAAGTTTATCCCTTGATCCTCCTCCCTATCACCACAGTAACTTTCTATAGTCAAGCTCTTTTTCTTTCTCTTGTTTGTTAATGTAGTAGGAAGGCCGAATTTATGATCTCAAATATAATCATGTATATGTTTGAATGGTCTGAAATCGCAAGGTATGAGAGATTCTCTAAGGAGAAAACAACAAGAAATTTATTTAGGCCCCACCGCAGCAAAAACTTGAACCAGCCTCCCCATTCCAACATCTTGACAAAAAGACTCCAGGCCCAGAAAGCCCAT
>JAQQSZ010003435.1:0-14445 GCA_028646595.1 Phalanger gymnotis
TTGTTTGCCAGATGAATAAAAACAAGTCCCATAGAGGGTAAGTGATTTACCAAAGATCACATAATAGTAAGTGGCAGAAAAGACTTTGAACCTGAATTCTCTGTTTTTTTAATTCACTGCTCTTCCCATTAGTCTGATCTCACACAGGAAGAAAAAGCAAAGAGGACAGATATAGAGAAAGAACAAGAAGTGAGCAGATGAAGGGAAAGGCTATGATATCCAAGAAAGGTGTATGTAAGCGGGCAAGATGGCCCCAGATTTTATTTAGTTATCTAAATGCTTAAATGACACTGAAGGAATGGAATGAGGAAAACAATAGTCAACTCACATGGTTCTATTTACCTTGGAGTCGGAATGGTTTACCGATGGCTGCAGGATCAGACATCAATCAGAACATATCTACTTGGTTTAAAAGCTCACAGGGTTGTCTCTACTAGTCTGTTTGCAGAATTTTCCAGCCCAATTTTGAAGCAGTGTTGCTTACTGTTTCCATATCAGGTCACAGAGACCCATTGTCATACCTCCTTAAGAAAAAGCTAAGCAAATGAAAGTCTGTAACTTGGAGTTAAAAAGACCTGAGTTCAATTCCTGCCTCGGATACTTGCTAGCTGTAGGACTCTGGACAAGTCACTATTTTCTTATCTGTAAAATGGGTATAATAATATTTCCAAGGATTGTTGTGAGGATTAAATAACCCATAAAAAGTGCTTTGGAAACCTTAATGTTCAATTATTTTTCTGTAAAATCTAACTCTTCCTGACCCATTTGGGGTTTTCTTGGCAAAGATACTAGAGTGATCTGTCATTTCTTTCTCCAGGTCATTTTATAGATGAAGAATTGAGGCAAACAAGATTAAGTGACTCACCCAAGGTAACACGGCTAATAAGTGTCTGAAGCTACATTTGAACCCAGGAAGAGGAGTCTTCTTGAACTCAGGCCCTGGCACTCTATCCATTGTGCCACCTACCTGCCCTTTGGAAATCTTAAAGTGCCATATAAATGTTCACTATCATTATTTATTCATTATTATATAATCAAATATGAAAATTTATGTGAGCTATTTGCGACTATTATAAGCCATTATACAAATATGTTCATAATTAGAGTAGAGTGAATAAATATTGCTAGTCAGCCCAGGACCTCATTATCTCACCTGGGCTCCTAATTAGTTTTCCTGTACCCAATTCCTCCCTTCTCCAATCCATCTTCCATACAGCTTCCCAACTGATAAACTTTAATCATGAACCCAGCCATGTCACTCATCTTCTCTAGAAGCTCAATCGCTCCATACTTTGACTCTTAAAGCCCTTCAGTTCATCTGGCTTCAATTGGCCTTTCTAGCTTTACTTTGCGTTAATTCATGCACTCTCCTTTCTAGCCACATTGGCCAGCTTGCTGTTCCTTTTATGTGGTGTTCCCTCTCCCATTTCTGTTCCTTTGGAGTATCTGGAAAGTAAGTACAACTCACAGAATCCCCAGTTTCCCTTGAGCTCAGTTCAAATGCCACCTTCCAGCTGTTAATGCCTCCCACCCCTTCCCCCAGAAATTACTATGTAAGACATAGATGAACTATTGTAATAATCTTATATGCATATATATGTAGAGTATAAATATATAGTCAACTCTCAATATTCATTCATATGTTTAACTTCACAACTTCAAACATTTGCATGATTTTTTAGGAACATCATTTTCACCTTCACATCGGCAACCACGTACATTCATGGCTATGTGCAGTAGAGAAAAAAATGAGAGGCATGATGTGCAAAGTTTGAGGAACAGCTGGTATCCTACTAGGGGCTTCACTGATCTTGCTTACCCTACTGTTGGAAAGAGCTCCCCATGCATCCATTGCATATTTTCATTGTTTGCCTTTAAAACTCAAGTTTTGTGTTGCAATTACACCTCCAAAGCATACTGCAAGTGCTTTGGGCTCTAAGGTGATGTTGAGACCTGGCCAGTCTTGGTGTCTTCCAATAGCAAGGACTAAAGTCCCTGCAACCTATCCCAAAGTTTTCAGAGGGTGGCCAAAGTAGAAAGGTTAACAGTAGCAGAGTATATAGAACACCACCCTTATACCACCACCTGATACAGTAGAAGGTAAAATTGAGGTTAAAAATGTTTTAGTTTTGAGAATTTTATTTGCTGCACAGTGTTTATGGTACTGCAGATTTCACATGTAATGAAAAGTGAATATTGTCTGAAATCAATTTTTGATTTAAATTTATTTATTTTCAGTTTTAAACATTCATTTCCACAAGATTTTGAATTCCAAATTTTCTCCCCATCTCTCCCCTTCCCCTACCCCAGGATAGTATGCATTCTAATTACTCTTTTCTCTAATCTTCTCTCCCTTCTATCACTCCCCCACTTCTCTTATACCCTTCCCTTCTATTTTCCTGTAGGGCAAGATAGATTTCTATACTCCATTGCCTGAATATCTATTTTCCAGTTGCATGTAAAAACAATTTTTAACATTAATTTCTAAAAGCTTTGAGTTCCACATTCTCTCCCATCCTCCCTCCCCACCCACCTTCGTTGAGAAACTAAGCAATTCAATATAGGTCATACATGTGTAGTCATGTTGTGAAAGACTAACTATATTTCTCCTTATCCTGTCCCACCCGCCATTTATTGTATTCTCTCCTTTGATCTGTCCCTCCACAAAAGTGTTGGTTTCTGACTATCCCTTCCCCCAAACTGCTGACCCTTCTATTATCCTCCCTCTCTTCCCCTCCCCCCTGCTTTCTTGTAGGGTAAGATAGATTTCTATACCCAATTGAGTGTCCATATTATTCCCTCATTAAGCCAAATCTGATAAGAGTAAGGCTCACTTATTCCCCCTCACCGCCCCCTTCTTCCCCTCCATTGTAAAAGCTCTTTCTTGCTTCTTTTATGATTTACTACGTTTTACCTCTCCCTTTCTCTTTCTCCCAGTACATTCCTCTCAACACTTAATTTTATTTTTTAGGTATCATTTCTTCATATTCAGCTTACCCTGTGCCCTCTGTCTATACACAAACACAGACACATTACCTACACACACATATATGTATACACATATACACACATACACACACATACATACATACACATACACACACACACATACACATACACATACACATACACATACACATATACATATACATATACATATACATATACATATACATATACATATACATTCCTTCTAACTACCCTAATACTGAGAAAGGTCTCATGAGTTACAAATATCATCTTTCCATGTAGGAATGTAAAAATTTCAATTTTAATAAGTCCCTCATGGCTTCTCTTTCCTGTTTACCTTTTCATGTTTTTCTTGATTTGAAGGTCACATTTTCAATTCAGCTCTGGTCTTTTCAACAAGAATGCTTGGAAGTCCTCTATTTCATTGAAATTCCATTTTTTCCCTCAAGTATTATACTCAGTTTTGCTGGGTAGGTGATTCTTGGTTTTAATCCTACCTCCTTTCACCTCTGGAATATTATATTCCAAGCCCTCTGTTCCCTTAGTGTAGAAGCTGCTAAATCTTGTGTTATCCAGATTGTGCTTCCACAATACTTGAATTGCTTCTTTGTGGCTACTTGTAATATTGTCTCTTTGACCTAGGAACTTTGGAATTTGGCTACAATGTTCCTAGGAATCTTCCTTTTTGGATCTATTTTAGGAGGTGATCAGTGGATTCTTTTCGTTTCTATTTTACTCTCTGGTTCTAGAATATCAGGGCAGTTTTCCTGGATAATTTCTTGAAAGATGATATCTAGGCTCCTTTTTTTTTGTTTGTTTTATGGCAGGGCAATTGGGGTTAAGTGACTTGCCCAATATCACACACCTAGTACATGTGTCAAGTGTCTGAGGCCAGATTTGAACTCAGGTCCTTCTGACTCCAGGGCCGGTGCTCTACTCACTGTGCCACCTAGCTGCCCCTTAGGTTCTTTTTTGACCATGGTTTTCAGGTAGTCCAATAATTTTTAAATTATCTCTCTTAGATCTGTTTTCCAGGTCAGTTGTTTGTCCAATGAGGTATTTCATATTGTCTTCTATTTTTTGTTCTTTTGCTTTTATTTTATGATTTCTTGATTTCTCATAACGTCATTAGCTTCCATTTATTCCATTCTAGTTTTTAAGGAATTATTTTCTTCAGTGAGCTTTTGGACTTCCTTTTCCATTTGGCCAATTCTGCTTTTTAAGGCATGTTTCTCCTCATTGGCTTTTTGGATCTTTTTTGCCATTTGAGTTAGTCTATTTTTTAAGGTGTTATTTTCTTCAGTATTTTTTGGATATCCTTTAGCAAGTTGTTGACTCATTTTTCATGACTTTCTTGCATCTCTCTCATTTCTTTTCCCAATTTTTCCTCTACTTCTCTTACTTGATTTTCAAAATCTTTTTTGAGCTCTTCCACGGCCTGAGACAATTTTATATTTTTCTTGGAGGCTTTAGTTGTAGGAACTTTGGCTTTAGATGTAGAAGCTTTGATTTTGCTGTCTTCCTCTGGTTGTAAGCTTTGATCTTCCTCCTTACCAAGGATGTAAGAAAATAGCTTTTTACCAAGAAAGTCACCTTCTGTGGTCTTATTTTTTCTAATTTGCTCATTTTCCCAGCCAGTTACTTGACTTTTGAGCTCTTTGTTAAGTGGAGGGTATATTGCCCCAAGTTTCAGGATTTTGTGCAGTGGTTTTCAGAGATATTTCTAAAGACCTGTAAATTTTCAGTTCTTCCAAAGTGGTATGATCAAAGCAGCAGTGTTTCCTCCTCTCCTGGCCTGTGCTCTGGTCTGTGAGCAAGCACAAGCATTCTTTTCTGCCTTGGAATTGTGAGGAGGATTCCCTCTCCATAGCTGCCACAAGTTCTGCCACACCAGTGCTCCTCATTGCCCCAGGACTGCCACCGCAATCAGTCACTTGATTCCCCCCCACCCCCATCTGTAGGCCAAGAGCTCCAGAAGCAGCCAGAGCTGAGGCAGTGCCACCCTCCACCCAGGTAAAAGACCTTCCAAGCTGTCTTTGGTGTTTGGGGGTTGAGAAGTCTGGAAACTGCCACAGCTGCCAGTGATTCAGTGCCCTGAGGAGACCTGCTCCAGCCCTGTCCGTGCCAGTGCAGCCCACGCTGGGCTGTGCTCCACTCTGAGCCTGGTGCAATAGACCCTTCCTGTTGGCCTTCCAGATAGTATTGGGCTGGAAATCTGTTTTACTCCATCATTTTGCGGCTTCTGCTGCTCTGGAATTTGTTTAGAGTAATTTTACGGGTATTTTGAGGGGTTTGAGGAGAGTACTCAAGCAGGTCCCTGCTTCTGCACTGCCATCTTGGTTCTGTCCTGAAATCAATTTTTTTTAAAAAAAATTGATATGTTAGCACGAAAGGTCACAGAATTCTAGGGAATTACTAAAGAGAATAAATGTTTTGCATGTTACCAATTTTAATTTGTGTTCTGCATTTTATAGGTTATTTCATTTATTGTGTTAAGAAAATTGAAAATTATCAGAACTAATGTTTTAAGAACTGTATACAGAAAAGTATATTTTACAGCAATCTCTAGAGAAAATATGATTTTTGGTGGTCACAGAAATCTGATCCCTTATTTTTCAAAGATTCAATATGTCAACATCTTCATGTGAATTGGGGGCATGATTTCCATCATTAAAATTCTATTTAAGGTCAGATTTAACTTGTCTTTCCTCTCCTCTCTTTCGAAATTATATTTGGAATCTTTTTGATTGGATCAGTGAATCACTTCAATTATTTTCTTCTCAGTCCAAGAGAAGGAATAACATTGGGAAATAGACTAGCCCTATGTGCTAACCTTGTAAATCTGAACTGGCATAAAGACATAAATGATATCCTCATCAAATTTGCAGATGACACAAAACTAGGAAGGAGAGTGAACACAGTGTATGACAGAGGCAGGATCCCAAAGGATCTTGAAAGGCTAGTCGTTTGATCCAATAAAATGAAATTCAACAAGGATAAATGTAAAGTCTTGCATTTGGATCTAAAAGGTAAACTTCACGACTTGATTTTGGAAGAAATATTACAAAGACAGTTCTAACATCTCTACTCTAATAAGAACATAAAATTTTGTTTCCTGAAAATAAAAATACTGAGAATTTTTTCAGAGTTTTTCTTCATAAAGGATCTTCAAAGTTATCCTTAGCCTAAGAAACCCAATCTTTCTATGGAGTTAGGGGAAAGCATTGCCCAGAATCATATAGGATTGGAAGAGTTAATAAGATTGTAACCTGCTCTATTGTAAAGAAGGAAACATGGATCCACCAAAATACCAATGTCATTCACTGGAATGAAGAGATGAAAACATCACCTGTTATTCAGTCATTGGTGTTTCTACTCAAAACTTCCAAATCTCTATTGACACTTTCTAAGTTTCGTCTGTCATTCACTCCCACATGAAGAAGCAGAAGTGGGAAGCTATCAGCAGGATTGATGAGTCTTGGCAGGCAAGCACTCTATACAATCTTAATTAAATTTTAATCATATTTCAATTTGGTGGCTTACACAGTCTAGTTTACTGGTATGTTCTACCCTGTAGGGGGCTGCATTTCAGCACGAGAATCATTTATAGTTGATGAATCATAGGAGAATCTTTTAATGCAAAGAACCCCCACAGAAGTCTTGGATAAAAACTCTGCTCCCCCAGGCTTGTCAATGTTATTTGAGGTTGAGGTAAAAATTCCATGACTTGTTACAACTGGAGTTATGTCTTTACATGATTTTCTGTTACATATGATTTTGATTTTGTTAAAAGAGAATGCTATTTTAATTCCTCCTAATACTATGAGTAATGGTGATTCTCTGGCCCCTGATGTCCCAAGGCCAGATGTGTAACATTTCATTCTTTCCATAGGGTACTCTTAAAGAGTATTAAGGGATGAGAGGAGGAGTCTCTCTTCTTTGGCATTGGTTCAAGCCCACATTTGATGTTTTCCCCAAATTTTAGGGATCTAAGCACACTTGTTCTATTTAATTACTTAAAGAGATTAGCTTTTACAGAGGGGTATTTACTTCAAAGGTATAGTCAGAATAAATGTGTAAATGTTTTCCCCCAATACTCTGGTGGCATAATCCCTACCTATAGCAACTTTGTTCTCTGGGAAGGAGAAGAGAATTAGGTTCACATTTTCACTCAGTTCTTATATAGCTCTTGTCCCATCACATTCAAAGTCTAAAGATGGGGGTGGGGTGAGGTTCACTGGGTCCAGGGTGCTGGGACCCTAGCTTGATAGGGCTTCCTCAATGGGCTGGTCGCAACATTTGGCCTAGAATCCTGGGTTCCAAGTTCACCCTGGTCAAGCTCCTGAAGAATCATACTCTCCACACCTAGAACTGAAATGGACAAATGAAACAAGACTATAATTCCAAGCCTCTTTCTCTTGGGGTCACAGAGAAGAGAAGGTGGCCCCCTGTACTTTCTTCTCAGCCTGGTGCCCCTGCCCTAGGTGAATAAACCCTTTACCCTCTGATACCACTAGAAAGAGAAAGATACTGTGGCTCAGTCAGACAAATTTAAAAATGGAACAAGTTCAAAATATACAACTTGGAAAGAGGCTACTCCTACCCACATAGTAGGCAATACAGCCTGTCTTCTCTCAGATGCATATCCATGGTATCTCCCACAGGGATACCTGCCTTTTTAGTTGCTATGGACTTGGGCCAAAACCCCAATATAAATTTATGTGACTATTTTTATATTTGGTAAAAACACCACCTAATGGATGTGGATTTGTTATCCTAACAGGTGGATATCTCATAGGCATTAATAATTGGTACAGAATACAGAATTTTTTCTACTCAAAATTGTTTTTTCTCCTATTACAAACTTTAAATAGTTAAGTAGTATTGTCTCAAGGAAGCAAGGTGTCATAGTGGATAGAGCACTGAATTTTGAGTCTGGGAGTCTTGAGTTCAAAACCTACCCCAGATACTTGTTGTCTATAAGATAGTGGGCAAGTCACTTAAAGTGTATCAGCCTCAGTTTCCACTTCTATAAAATGGTAGTAATAATAGTACATACTTCCCAGAGTTGTTGTGAGAATAAAAAAAGATATTTGCAAATTGTTCTACAAACATTAAAGTACTATATAAATACTATTATTGTTAGTAGCAGTTTAACTATTTATACAATGTTTTAAAGCAATGATTCAATGTCATCTAATATTTAAGGAAATGCAACACAAAGATTCAGTTAGGTACTTATCACACTACCTTGTCATTTTTTCCAACTACTGAATACAGTATACTTTAGTTTTCTCCAGATTCAAATAGATATATTATAACCTAAACTTAAATATAAAACCTGCTCAGAATTTGTCTATGATTCTGACACATTTCAGAGTAGATTTTTACCTAAATTCTTTGCAGACAGCTTCTTCCTAGCCTTTGATTTCTCTCTATTTGGAAAGACCTTTACCTATGTACCTAATCAAATGGAAGACATGATTTTTACCTCCTTATATCCCCGCTTATATCCACTCATAATACCTTTGATGAGGCCATCATCATTTCTTGCCTAGTAGCCTTCTAGCTTTTCCCCTGCCTTTTATTTTTCTCTCCTCCAATCTATTCTTCAAAAGGGTCCCAAAATATTCTTATTAATATATTCACCTCACCATATCATTCTCCCACACAGAAACTTTCAGTGGTTCCCTACTGCCTAAAGGTTAAAATGCAAATTCCTAAGTCTGGCATTTAAGGCCCTAAATCAATTAGCTCTAATATCCCTTAAAAACCTAATTTTACATCACTTTCTTTCATGTATTTACTGCTTTGACCAAACTGGACTATTTGCTTTTCCCTGAATTAGACCTGCTGTCCCCTGTTTTTATGCGTTCAAACTGATAGTCACCCATCTGTGCCTGGTACACATACCCTCCTTATCTTTGTCAAACTCATTCTCTTCTTTTAAGGCTCAGCTTAAGTTGTCATTTTCTCAATAAAATATTCATGATAACCCGAATTGAAAGCATTTTCTCCTTTAATTTTCCTATTTTGTCTGTATCTAATCCTTTTCTCTTTCTCCCATCATGTTCTATCTTGCATTATTCTTATCTATCCCCATAATCCTCTTTCCCTCCCTTCAAGATAAACATTTCCCCAGTAGATTCTAGGTTCCTTGGGGACAGAGGATGTTTTTCATCTTTGCAATTTCAGAACCTTGGTTGGGTCCTAGACACTTAACAAATACTATTGGATTGAACTGAATGAACTCTCAATGCTCCCTTTGATTTCCCAGCACTTTTCTCTGACCTGATGGCAAATCAGAAAGAGAAAGAACATATGTCTAGGCGTGAGGTCTGTGGTTTGCATAAAAACCTTGTGACTGAATTTTTGTAGTCAGTGTTTTTCTGGCAGATAGTTTCCAAATAGCTTCTGGTTATACCCTCCCTCCCACCAGAGAGCTAGTTGCTAGGTATTTACTAATTATTTCCCTTCAAATACAATGCTACCTTTCCTCATTAAACAATTTCCCAAGGAACTCTGCTCCTTTTTTTGAAGTGGCATCTGATTTTTGCCTTTCTGTTAAAGGCACTCAATGTGACTAAAATCCAAGTTTATACCAGAACAAAAATTTCAAAATAGATGTAAGCATTATTTTTAAATAATAATGCTCTAAAACAAAGGTAGATAATTATTCGCTAGTCTTCGTTTAGAAGATATGTACTTAGGAAATAAAAAATAGATACACAGATACCTCTAGGTTCTGGAATACAATGTAGTGAAATGCCTTGGAAATTGGATCAATTTTTATATTTAATTCATTCAAGAGATATTTATTAAGTGCTTACTGCGTACATGGCACTGTGCCATGCTCATTCATTATGCAAAGAGGAATAAGAGAGCTATGGGCCTTGCCCTCAAATTTTACGGTCTAGTAGGGAAAGATGAAACATGGATACAGAGAGCTCCACTATAAAGCAGAGGCAGTGGAATATGAGAATAATTCTGTTTGGCAAGTTGGAATGAGATGGATAATTGAGCTCAGAACATTAAGCAAATCCATAATTGTCATCCAGGATCAATTGACAAGGCCCTTCTTACTATTAAACCAACAGTGAATGTGGGAGGAGAATGCAGCAGCAGCCTCAGCTGTGCTGTCTAATTAAGCTGTATTTGCATTTCAAAAATCAACACCTGAGGCCATATTCAAATTATTCAGCTATAGGTTACAATAGTAAGTATGAACTTTGATAGCTAATTTTACAACATAATTTCTCTATGAGACCATTGACAGGCAAAGCTCAGCTCATAATTAATTAATTTTTCTTTTAAAAAATAATGAAAGAACTGTAGGACAACATGCTATAAAGTGTTCCAACCTGGGAACTCAAAAATATTTGAGTTCGTGATCAAACATAATGACGGGGGAAGAATTTGGAATAGAATTTATGTGGCTGTCTTTAAAAATCGCTCCTAAATAATTCCTCTCCTAGTTTGAAATAAATATTGCCTGTATATTTCAGCACACTTCAGTAGATCTGAGCTCTCATTCTTTGGGGATGTGCCCTTCAAGAATACAGACTGCAATCCACCCATACCTGTCCATCTTGTGCTACTCTTGTCCATGTCTTCCTATAAGTTTACTTATGGGATCCAGACACTATGTCAAGCACCTTCCCTTGAGTTCTCCTGATATTGCACGATTACCAATAGAATGTGCACATACTTGGCTATTCCTCTCTTATTGGCAATTGACCCATATTTCTCCCAGTGGCACATTTTTCTAATTAGCTAATGACGTCCTTCACATAATTCTTCATAATTCTTTATTTTTAATGTTTTGTAGCCTGCTCACACCCCCTATGTGCCTCTCCAGTGCTGTTTGGGTGATCTGACTTTCAGTTCTCTGAATACCAGAAAATTCCTTTAACTCTTAGCTATTCAATATTCCTGGAAAATTATTGGTGCCCCCCAAAAACTTAAGCCTTCATTTTATGGAAAAGACCATAATTTTTAAAAGTGGTACAATTTCACAAAAGTAATCTGGCTAACTCTCTTCTTCCTGTTCAATTCTGGGCTGAGCTCGATGTTCATTTGAAATTTCTGTCCTAGATATATATATATATATATATATTAATGTAGGAACTATCAGTTACACCTCAAATCATGTATCATAAACTGGACAATAAACACTCTTCATCCACTTGAATTTATTGTGTGGATAGTAGCATAGATTTTTAAAGTGATTATCAATCTCATTTAGTGGTCTCTGCAATGCTCCTAGGTTTGATGTGCATTCATCACATCATCCAAAAACAGTATCCCATCATGTTCCATATGGAACCTCTCTCCTGTTGTATACACTCAGTCTTCTATGATGGTGCTGAAATACCTTTGGCAAGCAGATTTCTCTTTTTTATGTCTTGTCGATTAATTTTAATATTAATGATAAAAATGTTGTTGAACAATGCTATCTCTGTTGCTGTATCTTTCAAAGAACATGAAAAGACTGAGATGCCTAGCCTCAGAGGCTGGTAGAAAGGATTAGGAGCTAAAGAGTATGCAGGACTATATATAATATACATAAAAGACATATGTATATAACATACATACAGGACATATGTATTTAATATACATATACATATATGTGTATATAATACTTATATACCTAGCATGTATTAAATACAAATAGAAAGAGAAGAAAAAGTCACTGTTCTCTCACATTATAATTAGAAGAGACAATACATAAAAGAAAGGGGAGCTACAGGGTAGATTGTTTGCAGTATGAAAATAGAATAGTCAATAACAAAGCATTATAATAACAGATTAGAACCAGGAAAAGGATCCAGAAAAGTATGATGAACTCATTAAGATAATTTAAAAATTTCAGGATGAATAGCAAGAACATCATGGTTCTTGACCATGATGAAGAATTGGCACCAGCATACACAATTTTAAAGAGTGCCATTCAAACTAGATGCAATGCTGCAATATTTTATCAAGATAAATTTAAAATTATTCTTTGTAGCATCACATAGATAGTAACTAAAGGAGTCGTATTTACACATATGAACCTTATAATTATTGTGTAAATATTGTTATTAAATTGAATAATTTTACTTTGAAGAAAGGTCTAAGGGTGTATCAAAATGGATGGCAAACCCCAGGGGTCCTTAAGTTCAGTCAGTAGGTTAGACAACAATTCAAGTACTCTCTGCAGCATAGAAGCAGGGTAGGTGATAAGGGTTGGTGATTCTATGGCTCACTGGAAAGTATAGAATTGGTGACTCCTATCTCACCTAAGCCAACAGATTAGTCATGTGGTCTGGATAGGTTCTAGGTGGCCCTTGTCAGCAGAAGGAAAGAATGAAGAATGCAAGGCAGTAGGGCTCCCCTAGTGGTGATTGGTCTTCCCACCACCTGGTACTACAAGAAGGATTCTTGGATGGTCTAAGGTTGGGGAAGAAAGAATAATAGACCCAAGGGGGAAGGGTGCCCCTTTTAAAGTAGACTTCCTGTCACTTAGCCATCCTAGATGGGTTCTTTCAGGCATTAAGATACTATTTAGTAGTGGCAACCTAGAAGACAATCGAGTAGTTGCTTTTTGCATACTTATGTAAACTCCAATACCTCCAAAAAAAAGAATTATGCGCCAGATATAGAATACCTAAAATTGAATACACAAGTTAAAAAAAAACAACATTGTTCAAGTTAAAACCCTGATAAAATAAAATTGGAGAACTTAAATATCTGAGACCTGGGTCAGGCCTTCACAGGCTCCAACATGAGAAGGCTAAAGTTGCCTAACCTCTTAGACTGGGGATCTGAACAGCAGCAGAAAAGGTTAGGAGCTAAAATAGTATGCAGAAAATCTAGAGACTTCAGGGAGCCAAGATGGTGGAGTAAGCAGGAAGTTTCCCTCACCATCCCTTAATGACTTTGAAAAAAACAGAAAATACTACCCCAGGAAATATCCTGGAACAGTGGAGCCAGCAGAAAGACAGGGTACAGTGGTCTTTTAGCTCATAAGGGTAGGGAGATCTTGTTGCGGCTGAATGTGACTAGTACAAAACTGGAAGCATCCCAGCAAGCCAGCAGCAAATCCCACTTCAGTGGACCAGTGGGAGATCCTGAGCCCCAGAGTGGTAGAGTGGGCAAGTTCCAAGACCAAGACCCCCTGCATGCCAGGGGTACTGGCAGACACTGGCATGGAGAACTACCACTTGTTCTGGTAAACAGGTGTCCACCAGCAGCTGAGCCTAACCATACTCTAGCGCAGCCTCAGGTGAGGAGGCGACCTCCAGTGGCCAGTTCACCCCCACTCCCACATCCCACCCTGCAAGCTTCAGTGCAACCCCAGGGAAGTGCAGAAAAACCCCACTTAGCCTCAGCACACACCAACCATCACCACCAGCTCCAGCTCAGCACCAGGTAAGTTAAAGCCTCTACAGCCTCCAGCAGCTAGCACCTGAAGCCAGTAACCAGGCCCCTAGCTCCCAGCATAAGAAATCTGTGACAGTGCCCCCTGGGCCCTAGAAGAAGAGATCAACTTTAAAAGCCAGGAAAAAGGCAAAAATCATGAGCAAAAAAGCAGCACTGAAAAATAAAGACCATAGATTCTTACTATAGACACAGGAAAGATCAAAACACAAATTCAGAAGAGGACAGCACTATTGATGTACCCACATCAGAAACCTCAAAAGGGAATATGACCTGGTCTCAAGCCCAAAAAGCCTTCTTGGAAGAACTTAAGAAGGATTTTAAAAGTCAAATTAGAGAGGTAGGAGAAAAATTGAACAATTCCTTTAAAAATACAATTGATAAAATGGAAAAAAAAATACTCGAAAGACAACAACTGCTTAAAAAGTAGAATGGGCCAAATGTAAAAGGAGGAAAAAACTAACTGAAGAAAACAATTCATTAAAAATTAGAATTGGGCAAGTGGAAGCTAAAGACTTTATGAGACATCAAGAATCAGTCAAACAAAATCAAAAGAATGAAAAAATAGAAGAAAACAAAATATTTCACTGGAAAAACAACTGACATGGAAAATAGATCCCAGAAAGATAATTTAAGAATTATTGGCTTATCTGAAAGCCATGATGGAAAAAAGAGCCTGCACAGCATTTTCCAAGAAATCATCAAGGAACCTGAATTTCTAGAACCAGAGGATAAAATAGTCATTGAAAGAATCCGCTGATCACCTACTGAAAAAGATCCCAAATTGAAAACACCAAGGAATATTGCATCCAAATTCCAGAATTATCGGGTTAAAGAGAAAATACTGTAAGCAGCCAGAAAGAAACAATTCAAATATTGTCGAACCACAATCATGATTACTCAGGACCGTGAAGCTTCTACATTAAAAGAACAGAGGGCTTGGAATATGATATTCCACAAGGAAAAGGAACTTGGATTACAACCAAGGATCAAATACCAGCACAAATGAGCATAACCTTTCAGGTGAGGAGATGGATATTCAATGAAATAGGG
>JAQQSZ010003436.1:0-14445 GCA_028646595.1 Phalanger gymnotis
CCATCTTGGCTCTGCCCCTTCCCCACCTCTATTCTTTCAAGAAGTTGGGTTGTCAGGAACCTTTAATCTGTGTCATCAGTATTCAAAGCATTCACTTTCTCTTTGAACACCCCTTTTAAAGATTCTCATTTCATGATGCTCAAAGGAGCACTTTGGAGATGTTTCCATTAACAGGAGTAATCAAGGACTTCTTCCTTTTCTTCTTCCAATATTTATCCTAATCCATTCAGGGCAGGGGGGGGAGGGATAGACCTTAACTAGCTTGAGCTATTTCCTTTTCAAAATTTTAGAACCCTGAATTGATTTTTTTCTGGGACTCTAACTTTTGTTCTTAATTTTTTACATACATTCTTAATATGAAGTGGTTAGGATTTGGAAAAAGGGATATAGGACAGAGCATTATTTACAAATTGATAGTTAAAGAAAGACTGATAATGTTTCTATTTCACATTAGAACTAAGGCTTCAGATTAGATAATTTAAAAAGACTTCTTGCTATTATTTTTAAGAGATGAGTGATGGAGAAGGTCTTGTTTTACTTTTGTAGTAGGAAAATTGAACCATATCAATTTTCTTTTCTAGGTTCACCTTTCTTTTTTGTGGTATTTATTTTATCATTTCTATTTTTTTGTGTGTGCTTTTTGTTGTGATAACACAACTAGAAAGTGTCAGAGGTAGGGTTTAAACCCAGGCTTACTTGATTTCAAATTCAACATCATTCATTATGCAGTGTTACTTCTCATGTTGTGGTTGATATGCCTTAGTCAAGGCATGTCAGATAAGTCCCTCCTCCTATTTTCTCCCTTGACATGTGACTTCACTTTGATGACATTGCAAATTCCATCAAGGTAAAAAAATAAATCCTTTCCCACATCTAATTTTTGATGAATTTATTTTTCTGTGATTCATCTTCATTTTTTAATTATTCTTATTCCTAATATTAAATAAAATATGAAAAAAATAACAAAGATAAATTTCAATTTATTTGCTATATTCATTATTTTTAGGAAAATAATGGTAAAACATTGTCTCTGCTTCCATACTACTTTATATCTTTTTTCTTCTATGTATTTAAAAATATATGCTGCTATTAATATTATTTATGTGTATTTAGGGTCAGTATGTATATTGTTCTTGTGCCGCTTTATTTTGCATTATACTTCATTTGCATTTCCATATTTTGCATTATTTATTGTTGTCATTTCTTAGAGCATAATAACATCGTATTACATTGATATAATAAAATTTGTTCAGCTAGTCACAAATATTAGAAATATGTATTGGTGCCTTCTTTGCTATTATGAATAAAGCCACTATGGATATTTTTATATAGACATTCCCCTATTCCCCTGCTTTTCCTTTTTATACTTCTAGTTGCAGTATCATGGTTTTAAAATAAAAGAAATTGTTTGTTGCTTCCTAGATACTGCTTAATGCTCTGATATGTACATAGCACTGAAAGAAAATTCCTTCTTTCAAGGTTCTTACAGTTGTCATCCAAGGTCAAGTCTTCATAGCCTTTCTTTGGGACTATCACAATGACTTCCTGAATAGTCTGCCACTAGTCCCTCTTTGCCCACCATTATAACATTGTTCTTCTGAGATCACAGTTCTGATCATTTCATTGCTTACCTCAAAAGCACTCCAAGGGAGCATTTCAAAAAGGACAAAGATTTCATTCAAAATACCTGATATTTATATCATGCTTTAAAATTTTTAAAGAATTATACATATGTAAGTTGGCTCACCAAGTATAAATAATAAAGACAAGAACTGCAAACAAAGAATTAAGATTGAGGGCAGAGCTCCACCTGGCTTTTGTTATTCTTAGTCTTATTCTTTCCCTCACTCCCTTTCATTTGCGTAGAAGTTCTAGAAGTCCTTGAAGGTCTAAGAATTTTTTTTTTCAATTTGTTTAAAACTTCTGAAAAAAAAATTTTTCTCCTCCACTCAGTAGTAGGTAAGTTGTCAATAATAAGAACAGAATTTACAAGCACATAGTACTTGATAAATGTTCATTGATTGATTAACTTTATAATCTTAAGTCAGATATAAACTTAGAGCATAGATATTGATGCCTTTAAGTCCAAAATAGTCAATAGATTCTTTTTGGTTCTGAAAGAGCTTGACTTATGTGGTGGGAGTAGTGCTAAAACTCTTGGAAATAAAGGCTTCACATAGTTAAGGATTGGGAATTCATAGATCCACCTTCTTACAAAGGGTAATTAGCTGAGAATTTTTCTCTAGTTTGGTGATTAGGTGTATGAACAGATTGCATTTTATAACTGAAGGAGCTAGAAATAAGCCTCTAGAGTCTAATCTAAGGGAGAAATAGATGGCAGAGGCCACAACTCTTTTAATGGGAAAGAGGTCACAGCTTGGTGAAAACTGGAGCAAAATCTGAATACGTGGTAGCAGAGAGAAGCTCCATATAACAAGAAGAGCTGTTCAACCTAGAGAAAAGACCACAAGACCTCTGCAGGGAAATGTTCAGCAAAGATCCCATGCCCATCATAAACTATACAACAAGTGACAGTAGGGAACAAGCCCATGGGACAAGGGAAAACCTTAAGAGACAGAGTTTTTGAGTAATTAACAATCAACTTATTAATTGGACTAGCCAGCAATCAATAAATTGATGGTCAGTGGTTTCTCTACATAGCAAAAGATGCCAAGGGAGACCCTGAACTATTTTAAATACCTCCTGCAAGGGAATTTCCCTGACAAGTGAAAATCAACCTTGACTGGTAGACATTCAATGAGGAGGCGGGTGAAAAGTCTTCAGCTCCTCCTGCTAAGAAAGTGGCTTAATCATGACACTCAGCAGCCTTCAGCAATCTGGGCAGAGGGAAACCATTTCCATCTGGACCTCTCCCATTACTTTCTCCCTCAAGAGCTCGGTCACCCTATACTCTCTTGGAGGGGACCAAGGATGTAAGAGCTGGTCAAGACTGGATTTTGTTTATATTCTAAACAGAAATTAGATCTCCTAGTTGTGTGGAGTCTCAGGGAAGATTGATTAGCATGTTCCTTGAGAGCTAGGACTGAGCTCACCAATCAGTCATGTCCTTCAGAAACTGGTTTTAGCAGGAGCTGGGCCTTAATGAAGAAATAGAAAGAGAAAAGCCTAGATGATAAATTAATAATTAATTATTAAGATAATAATAATTTCTCTCACTCGAAAAAGAGTAATGATCAGCAAGACCAGCAAAATGTCCTTTTTATGGTTTGGAGTGCTGGGAACATAAAAATGCAAGGGTACTGGGGGGTCCGCCTCAAAAAACTTTGACCACAAAAGTCGTCTAGTCAAAGTAGCAAGTTTTATTATAACACCAGGACAGTGGGCAAGATTCCTAGCAAATCCGTTGTCGTTGTTGTGTTTGTCCTGCATTCTCGAAGAGGACAATGACATCAGGAAAATGATGACATGACTTGCAGTTGACTTTGATTTGAGCGAGGGAGTCAGTCAGTAAATCAATAGGAGCAAGCAGAGTTCCTACTGAGTCTGCAATTTAATGGGGGTGAAAATGATACTTTTATACAGTAAAAGGGGAAACAAGATCAGTGAAAAGATCTTGATGGGATTAAAGAGATTAAAATAGCTTGGGGTGGGCCAGGTGCTACAGTGAAAACAATTAGAGGAGATTAAGGAGTATCATGTAAGCTAATGAAGTAATCAGGGTGTCTGGGGAGGGCCAGAAGCCTTGAGGGGAGAAACCAGTCATCTAGGCTACTGAAATGAATGGAAAAAAATCAGGGTCCAGGTCACATTGCCCTATCAGTCTTCATCAGAAAACATGAGTCAACCTAATCTTGGCTATCCATGTTCTCTTTCTGTGTTCCTCTACATATATGTACTTGCTACATGTGTTTCTTGTTAGATGCTAATAAATATCCCCTATATGTATTTCTTTTCCTGTGTGTTATCTATGTGTCTACTCTTTCCACTGATGTTGTATGTATTTGAAGAGATATATGCTCTAAAGTGTTTATGGGCAAACTTTTATTACTACTTTTCTTACTGTACTATTTCATTAAGTGACTGATTCAAACATTATATGTCTATCAATTAACTAATAAATGTTGAATACATTCTAGAGGCTCATGAATTTTTTGCTTGGAGTGGAGGAATATCTATAGGGTACCTTGAACTGAGGGTAAACATGGGGGGAGAAGGGCCTGTGGGTGAGCATCCCTAGGTGCTCACTTATTCTAGCTAAAGGAATACACAGACATACACATGTATATTTATGTGAATATATATACACATATACATCTATACACATGTACATACATCTATACATATATACATATACATCTATACACATATACACATACACATCTTAACATCTATACACACATATGTGTATCTGTATGTGTATGCATATGTGTATGTGTGTATCTATATGCATATATAAAGACAATAATCCTGTGGGGTAGACAACTCAGTTGTTCATAACTCATATCCCTATTTTTACAGATGAGGAAATGGAGAATTGAGAAAAATGCGGTAATTTGCCCATGATAGCATAAGTCGTAAGTGTCAGAGGTAGAATTTAAACCTGGGCCTTCCCATTCATATCTAACGTCATCCAGTATGAAATGCTCCATCTCATGCTGTGGTTGCTATACCGCAGTCAGGGCATGTCCACTACTTTCCTCCTTCCCCTCTCCCTCCTAACCAACAGAATGTGAGTTCACTGAGTGATAGGCCTTTTAGATATATAATCCTAGAACCTAACATATTGCTTTGCACATAGTGAGCAATTAGTAAGTATTTATTGAATTAAATCCTTCTGTGGTGATATAAGCTTCATATTTTTTTTATAGTGCTAACATCTATTTGAACTCTTCTGACTTTTTTAGTGACTTCAGGCAAATAAAGAAGCAAAATTAATTTCTAGTTATTGATTCTTAAGTCAACCAAGTTTTAGCTTAAAAAATAAACGAGGTAACCATATTGCTTTTATCATTCTTATCATGGTTCCATTCATTTGGCAAACTGATATTTTAAATTTTAATCAAGAATGTACCATTTTAAAATGGAATACAATATAAACAGAACTCATAGTTTCCATGGCTTTTCAAAATGATTTAATTTCATCAAATGATTGGCTTTTTGGTATTTTTTTTTAACAAAAGGTTTTTTAAATGAAAAATTATTCAGTCTAATAAGATTAAATCATAACATTTTTAAAAGCAGAACTATGATGTAATTGGTGTAGTAAACTCTCAGTGAGGAACTTGTCAATGCAGATAGGTACTACAGAGTTTTAGAGAGCTGCCTGGCACAATGAAAGGTTCAGCTATTTGTACTGATTCACAGAGCTAGTATGTACTAGTGGTGAGACTTGAACTCATGTCTGCTTTATTGCAACTATGACCATTTCTTTCTTCACTATGTTATGATACCTCTCATCCATGAAATTCAATTCATAAGTAGGAATTCAAGTACTAAAGCAATACCTTTAACAAATTCTGCAGTTGAGATAATGATTCAAACATTTATGTATTATTGCTTCAAATACCAAATCAGAGGAAAACTTATTAATTACATCTAAACTTCTGTAACTGTAGCTATTACTGTGGGAACTTATTCTGTTCCACTGCTCTTTCTCCAAATGAATAACTTTTCTAGACAGGATAGATGAATTTGAAGGAGAAAAGGATCTTGGGCATACAGTATGTAACTCTTATACCAGTAATTTTCTTCCACAGTGAGCTCCACCATAGTGCTCCTGGAACTACTTTCTAGTATAATAAATTGTCTTTAAAAGCATCCTGAGTTTTTTTTTTCTTTTTAAGAGATGTGACAAAAGAAATAAATGAATAAGATAACAAATTCAATGTGTTTTTGTAGAGGACTAGAAGTAGACAGGAAGTGGTGGGAGCTGAAAATGGGACACTACAATAGAGAGTTATTTATTTTGGGTGACAGGATTGTGTGATTCATGCTTAAATAATAACAGTCCAAGCTATTTCTTTTCACACTCCATAGGTGAAGGGATAAAAACACATTCACAGATGTCTGGAAAGCATATTATCAAAATATGCCTAAGAAATAGTCTTTAATTCAGGCATTAATATATGCACAATTTGCAATGGCCTGCTAGACATGGTTCTTAAAGCAGATATGGGGTAGTTTTTCAAGATGCAATTAGTTGGTGTCCTTGGAGAAGGAATTGAATAGGACAAGCCTCAATAAGCTGAAATACCTTATCAAATCTCAAATGTTTCTAATACATCTTTATTTGCTATAGCAACCAATGCATTTCCATGAAAACCTAGAACTCTAAGTACACTAGGCAGTGGAAGGCTAGCTGTCATCAAATTGTTAAGGAGATACAGGTATATCAAACAACTTTTGAGAAGTAAAATTAGATCATGTTGACGACTCACTCGATACCTTCTGGACTGGAAGGAAGCACAATCCTGATCACTGCTGGATTGTTTAGACGACAACAGCAAATCAAATGCTAATTGTGTGGCAATCTATGGTCTCTCCTGAGGTTCCTATGATGATATATTGGAGCTTATTGTAAATTGTCATAGAATGCAATTGAAAATGTAGCCCTTGACACCAAGAAGACTAAGACACTTTAATGGGGATCATAAGCTGTCAACTCCCCTTTTTCTTTGTTTTTTCATACTGCACAATTTAGAATCTTAAAAATCATAAGATCATAGGTTTAGGGCTAGAAGGAGTCATAGAAATCATCTATTCCAACCCTCTCATCTCATAGAGCTTAAGGGTCTTGTTCAATGCACCACAGGTAGCATGGGTCAGGCTTTGAACCAAGGGTCTCATGCCAAATACAGTTCCCTTTCTACTGGCCCAATGAATGGTAGCTGAATATTGGGATGGCAGTGGCTATGGAGAACAGGAAGGATGCCAACCTTTATTGTTACAGTGTTATACACAAATTTTAATTAATCTATTCATTGGTATGTTGAAACAAAGGAGTCATCCTAGGTAGCACAGATAAGGCTTTGCCTTTGAGTCAAGAAGATCTAGGGTAAAGAACTGACTTTGCTCCTAGCTGTTTTACCCTGAATTTGTCACTTAACCTTCATGAGCTTTAGTTTCCTGATCTGTATAATAAGGAGTTTGGACTTAATGACGTCTAAGGTATCTTCAACTAGGATCCATGAACACATACATGCATACAAGCATGCACACATGCTTACGCATATTCATAACTTTATTTCAATAAAATTGTTTTCCCTTGTAATCTCATGCATTTTATTCCATGCATTTAAAAACATCATTCTGAGAGAAGGGTCATACATTCACCAGCTCCTCAAAGAGGCCCATGGTGCAAAAAGATTAAGTATTTCTGGCCCAGGTCACTTTTAGCTCAAAGTCTATAATATTATGAACTCTCAGGGTACCAGGAACCTCTGTAATATTATAAGTAATGGATAAGTTTTTGATCTATATCTGGAGACAGAATTCCTCATGTTGGTACAAACACTTTTGGACAAAAATTAAAAACAAACAAAAAAATCTCTATAGACAAGTGTTAGAAACACAATAGCAACAGTAGAGGGGTAGTTTCATCTATATTAATTATCCAATTAACTTTTAAAAGTGCTTGATTAATAGAAGATTACAGTTATAATATATATACATATACACATATTCATATGTGTACCATATTTATACATCCTATACTATAACCTATATACTATATGTCATATATAATATATGGTATATGATATAGATGTATAATAATCATATGTATACCACTGTAGTAGCAATTTAGATTTGAAGATTTTCCCACCCATTAACAGGCCATATGCCTTGCTTATGTCACAGGAAGCCTAAGTTACATGTGCTGGGAGGAGTTTCCTGATAGGAAAAAGAAGTTATGTCACAGGAAATACTGAGAGAGAGAGAGAGAGAGAGAGAGAGAGAGAGAGAGAGAGAGAGAGAGCAGTTATGACTGCTAATGGCCACACTTGTGATTGTTAGAACTGAACAGGCTGACTTAGAGAGGTTTTGGGATGGCCATGCTCCATGTTGTGATATTATTTATTTAATGTTTTAGTTTCCTTGCTGTTTTGGTGAAGTGGACTAACTGGCTGTGGGAGCTGAACATTTGGTTATGGGATACGGTTCTCTGGTGTCATAATAAATGGTTTACTTCTTCTGCCTTCTATGTGGAGAGTCTCGTATACTTTGCAATACAGAACTACATAGGCATTTTGACACTTATCATCTACGTTGTTATTATTACCTTACTGTTACAACCATCTCTATGATATAAATATGATTATATTGTTGTTCAGTTTTTTCAGTCATTTCTGAGTCTTCGTGATGTAATTTGGGGTTTTCTTAGCAAATATACTGGAGCGGTTTGCCATTTCCTTCTCTAGCTCAATTTACAGATGAGGAACTGAGGTAAACAGGGTTAAGTGACTTGCCCAGGGTCACACAGTTAGTAAATGTCTGAGGCCAAATTTGAATTCAGGAAGATGAGTCTTCCTGACTCCAGGCCAGCACTCTATCCACTGAGCCATCTAGCTGCCACAATCGATTAAGACAAATTAGAAGGACTTGGCCTACGAGTGCCGTGAAAATAGCACTTGCCTCATGGCTTAATATATATGTGACAGAGTAACTGAGTTGCTCCAAGATTTAAGTTAATAATCTTCTCACTCTGTTTCTACGTCTCACTGCTTTCTTACCCTGGGAGTTCATTAGGTCCTTGTGGCATTCTCACCTTGGAACATTCCTCTTCTCTTGTGGGATCTTTTCCCCATTATTTAATTCCTCTGAGAATCTCCATTTTGAGGAAGAGCTCAGGACAGCCATGTCAGCTCTGCTCCTGACTCTCCAGACTTCACCATCAGGCCTTCTCCCATACATTCCTTTTCACTTCCCCTTTATCTTTCTAGGTCATTTTGTGTGTTGGCTTTCCCTATTAGAATGGAAGCTCCTTGAGGACAGGGACTATATTTTTTTTTTTTTTGCTTCTACGGCACTCAGCACAATGTCTGGCACACAGTAAATGCTTAATCCATACTCTTTGATTTGACTTTTACTTTGAAAAGTGTTGGTAGAAGTGGAGAGAGAGCATAAGGGACCTAGAAGGCTATGAGTTTTAACTGGATTATCAACCATTTATTTATATAAATAATGACATTTGCTCAGGAGATACACCTTAAAATTCCAGGCTAAATTTTTAAAGCACATGATACTTTAAGAATTAACCACTCAGGGCAGAAAATCGTCTTGGGATAATATTTTCGGTAGATTTAATCTAATTTTAAACTCTGTTATAGTTCACAATCTCCTCATTTGCATTCTTGGACATACAGATGTCATCAAAGATATTACCAAGACTAATAAAAGGTTATAATGACAGAAGGCATTCCTTACTCCAAAGAGACAGAAATTAAAGCCTGTCATATCAAAAACTCTAGAATGAAATAAAATGTGTCATTCTGCTGCTATATGAATCATAACGCCTTTCCTTATGTAACACATTTCAGTGAAACCCAAAGTCATTCAGTAGAAGTAAAGACAAACCTAGTGCTATCTGAGGCTAATTGAAAATAGTAAGTCTTTTGTATTTAAAAATTAATTTAACATATTGTTAGCCAATATAAATCAAGCAGCATTTCTACTTGATTTTTCAGCCCCCTGTAGTGAATGACCATGATCTTTTTACAATGAATTTGCCAAAGGAACTTTAAAAAGACAGGGCCCAAAATTTCTAGAACCATTTTTTCCTACATATTTTTATAGTAAAAGAATGATATCAACCCGATTCAATTCAAGGATTACTTTCTAAGGACACTTTACTAGACCCTGAGGATACAACAACTGCTACTCTTCCTAAAAATGCCCTCTCTGAAGAATCTGACATTCTACTTGAAACTCCAACTTCATGTGATCAGATGAAGATTATGAACTTCATATCATAAATCAGAATCTACCAATACATTTAAACCAGATTTATGCCACATTGGGTTTAAGTAAAGTTCTCTGTAATGACATTTGTTTCTCCTCTGGTTGAGCAAATAGCCTGTGAGTAGGTAGAAAGAAACAGAGGAAGGATTAGGCTAACCTGGGAGGCTGAGCCAGAGACATATACATAAATTAGGATTCTCATTCTGGGCTACAACATTGTAGCTCTTAGTTTATTTGTGTGGCTCAGCAACTCTTTATATAGACAGCTCTTTTTGTTTTATTTAGTATTCTTTCGTTCTTCCCATCATCCCCATTGGGGTCCCTGGATCTAGTGTCTTTATTTCTACTTCTCAACTTATCTCTAACTCTATAACCTGTTTAAGTGACAAGGAGAGAAATGATTGAAAGCAATCCAGGAGAGATAGAAAGTCGAAAGCCCAGGGCAGTGAGAAGCAATGGAAAGAATGATGGATTTGGAATCAGAGGCTATGGGCTGCCTTCCTGTCCTGAATTACTTGTATGACCTTGGACACGTCACAAAAGTTCTGGACTTCAGTTGTTTTGTTCTGTTTTTAATGTAAAATGAAAACAGTGAACTAGATTTTTCTCTTTGCATCCATCACATTGAGTAGAGTACTTGCAACATAGTACATTCTTATCCAACACATGTTGAGCCAGGTAGAACTTCTCCTTTTTCATTGTTAACCTTCATGTTCATTTTAACAATATTACTCATATTAGAGTGTTGGGAATTTGCAGAATGCTTTTTTTTCCCCATCAAAGGACTGGTACTGTCTGATTTTTGTCATTTTCCCCCATGGTCCAAGGCTCCACAAAACTCTGGGTTCATATAGAGAGAGGTAGATTATTATCATGGATAGAGTCCTATTCTAGAAGTCATTTAAAACAGTTCAAATCCCACATTAGAAACTTTCTAGGTATGTAACTATAAGAAATTAATTTTACTGAACTCTGCCTCAGATTCTTCATATAAAAAAAATTAGTATATTATACTACATGGCTTCAGAGGTCCCCTGAAACTATAAATCTATGATCCTATGTGTTTTGGGGGCCTGATACAAATGGCCAACTTTTCTTTTGGGGCAATATCCATATCCCATATATTCTGGGGTAATATTCCCAATAAAGTTAGATATGGTCCATGTATTAATTTTTCCAAAACAGACTTAACTGGCCTCCCAGTTCTTGAGCAGATACTCAATGTATAATATTTTTATCAGGTACCAGTAAATCTTTACTTCACCTATTACTAAAAGTGTATGAGGAACAAGAAACTTAGAGGAGCCCTTGAACAAAGAAATACGAAGCACGGAAAAAGCATGATGGACACCGGTCAGCAAATAAAGACCCTTTAGGGGTTGCTGAACAAGAGTTCCCCATTCACTTCTCCCAGCACTATATGAGTCAGTTGAGGACATGCCAAGGAATTGATGGCAAAGAAGATCCTTACTCTTTCTGGTGCTCCAGAATTTCAAAGGGACACTTCGGCAGGCTTAGTTGTACAGAGCTCATTTTCAATGAAGTATTCCCTCTCACATACATTTTTTGTGAATGGTCAACTCGCAAACTTTTTTTCCTAAGTATAAGTAATTATTCTGAGGATTATATTTTTGATATTCTTTTATTTTTGTTGTTGTTGTGGTTAGATTGGAGCATTAGGAGGTGAAGATTATAAATGTATTGTAAATTAAATAAATATTTTTTGAAACTAGAATAAAGTATTCACTCCCTAGAAGATTCCACTGCTCAAATGCTCAAACTCAAGTTTGTTTGTTTGTTCTTAGGAACTTTGGAATTCATTGGTCCATGAGTTTCATTGATCCCCAAACTGATCTTACTGAGCCACTTGAAACTGCTGGAGTAGTACATTCTCAAGAGCTAGTTTCTGATATGGGCTTAGAAAAGGGAGAAGTTTAGTCAGAAGAAGGCAGCCAGCAACTGACATGCCAGCAATTTCTTTCTCAAGCCATCTATGAGTTTCTTCTGCAAATTCATCTTGTTTTTCCTGGGTTTTGAGGAAAGGAGTAATCTCTGCTACTACTGCTTTCTCTCTGGCTGCACACCAGTGAGCAAGTCCTAGAGAAAGAAAATGTTGAGAAGGGCATAGCACTTTCATAGCATTTATAACTTAGAGTTTTTCATAGCAAAGCCTGACCTCCTGTTTCAATCATCAATAGATAGCCCCAATCAGTGAGGTGACTGAGGGCATGCATAATTGGCCCCTCTTACATCTTTTGTTTTGAGAGCCTAGCAGAGTGCCAGGTCTATAGTTGGTTTAATTCACTCTTGCTGACTGAATGAATGAAAGAATAATGTGTCCTAGACTTTTAATTTTCCCTTAAATGCCTAGGAACATAGTGGTTACACACACCAGATGTTCAGAAAATTCACTTCTTTTTAAAAAATTATTATTCATTTCATTAAATATTTTCCAATTGCATGTACGAAATTTTAACGTTAATTTTTTAAATGTTTCAAATGTTTCCCTTACTCTGCAGTCTCCACCTACTTGAAAAGGCAAGCAATTTGATTTCAGTTTTAGATATGGGGTCATGTAAAACATATTTCCATATTAGCAATGTTGAAACAAAAAAAAAACTAAAAACAAAATAAGATAAATAAAGAAAAAATTAAATGTTTGCTTTAATCTTCATTCACAGTTTATCAGTTCTGTCTCTGGAGGTAGATAACATTTTTCACCATGGGTGCTTTGAAATTTTCTTAGATTATTGTCTTGATTAGAATAGCTAAGTCTTTCACCGTTGCTCATCCTGATAATATTACTATTATCATGTACAATGTTCTCCTAGTTCTGCTCACTTCACTTTGAATGAATTCATATTAGTTTTCCCAGGTTTTTCTGAAACCATCCTGCTTCTCATTTCTTATAATGCAATAGTATTGCATTATAATCATATAGCATAACTTGTTCAGCCATTCCCCAATTGATGGACATCTCAATTTCCAGTTCCTAGCAAACATAAAAAGAGCTGCTATAAATAGTTTATACAAATATATCCTTCTCTTTTTTTCTTTGATCTCTTTGGGATACAGACTTAATAGTGCTATTGCTGGATCAAAGGCTCTATGCACAGTTTTATGCTCTTTAGGGTATAGCTCCAAATTGTTCTCCAGAATTGTACTAATTCACAAATCTACCAATAGTGCATTAGTGTCCCAATTTTTCCATATCTTCTTCAGCATTTGCATTTTTCCTTTTCTGTCACCTTAGCCAATCAGATGTGGTAGGGGGATCGGAGGTGGTATCTCAGAGTTGCTTTAATTTGCATTTTTCTAACCAATAATGATTTAGAGCATTATTTTCACATGACTATTAATAGCTTTCATTTCTTCTTCTGAAAACTGCTTTTTCATATTTTTGACCATTTATCAACTAGAGAACAGTGCTTATTTTTTAAAATTTAGTTGAGTTCATTATGTATTTGAGAAATGAAGTCTTTATCAGAGGAACTTGCTACAAAATTTGTTTTTCACAGGTGTTTTGTTTTCTTTCTAATTTTGGCTGCATTAGTTTTGTTTGTGCAAAAGCTTTAAAGTTTTATGTAATCAAATTTATCTATTTTACTTTCCATAGTTCCCTCTATTTTTTATTTAGTCATAAATTCTTTCTTTATCCGTAGATCTGACAGGCATATTTTCCCATGCTGTCCTAATTTATTTATGCTATCACCCTTTATTTCTAACATTTATCCATTTTGACCTTATCTGGCATATGATGTGAGGTGTTGCTGTATACCTATTATCTGTCAAACTGATTTTCATTTCTCCCAGCATTTTTTTTCTGAAATGTTGACTTCTTACCCCTAAAACTTGGATCTTTGTATTTATCAAACACTAAACTACTATGGTCTTTTACTACAGTGTATTGTTTACCTAATCTATTCTACTAATTTACCACCATCCAATTTCTTAGCCACTATCAGATTACTTTGTAATATAGTTTGAAATCTAAAACTGCTAGGCTGCCTCCCTTCATATTTTTTTTTAAATTGATTCCCTTGATTATCCTTGGCCTTTTGTTCTTCCAGATGAATTTTGTTACTATTTTTTAACCCAATAAAATAATTCTTTGATGCATTGATTGATATGAACTGAATAAATTAACTTGGGCAGAATTGTCATTTTCATTATATTGGCTTGGCCTGCCAATGAGCAATTAATATCTTTCAGATTGTTTAGCTCTATCTTTATTTGTGTGAAAAGTCTTTTGTAATTATGTTCATCTAAACTCTGGGTTTGTTTTGGCAGTTTAACTCTTAAGTATTTTATATTTTTTCAGTTATTTTATATGGAATGTCTCTTTCTATCTCTTCCTACTGTGTTTTGTTTGTAGTATTTGAAAGCTTGATAATTTATGTGATTATTCTGTCTAAAAATTTTCAGTTTGAACTTTTTGCTCTCTCTCCTCTTCCTCCTCCCTAACCTATCTAGGAGGCAATAAAAACAATATTGATCAGAAATATCTGTAGTCATGCAAAAAAAAAA